>CAUYQG010019841.1:0-10475 GCA_963574415.1 Tarsius wallacei | reverse complement strand
CCACTGCCCAGAAGTAAGCACTATCATGATTCTCATAGGCATTCTTCTAGCCTATGGTTTTACTAATCTCTTTCATTCAATACTTTAAAAAATCTATAAATGTTGACAAGTCAGTTAACTCATTTCAACTGCAAACTAGTACTGACTCGTTCACTCACTAAATAAACAGATATTTACTAATGAGTACCTGCTAAATGTCAAGCAGCTTTTCAGATAGTCTGTTCAAGAGTGAACAAAACAGACTAAAAACCTTTTCTTGCGGAGCTCACATTATACTGTGAGATATATAATAAACAATATAACTAAAATAGTGTATACAGTAGGTTCAACAATAAGTGCTAAGAGGAAAAGAGAACAGGAAATGGATATGTGTGGCATGTGAGTAATGTAGCCAGGATGTTTCACTAAGGCAACTTTCAACAAAGAATAAAAGATAATAAGGAGAATCAAGCACGGTGGCTCATACCTGCAATCCCAGTATCTTGAGAGGCTAAGGTAAAAGAATTGCCTGAGATCAGGAGTTCTAGAACAGCCTGAGCAATATGTTGAGACCTTGTCTCCAAAATAAATTTAAAAAATTAACCAAGCATGGTGGTGTGTGTCTGTAGTCCCAGTACTTGAAAGGCTGAGGCAGGAGAATTGCCCGAGCTCAGCAGGTCAAGGCTGCAGCAGCTATGATTATGCCACTGCACTCCAGTGTAGGTGACAGACTAAGACTTCACCTCAAAAAGAGGGAGAGAAAAAAAAAGAAGCAAAGAAAGAAAATAAGGGAGCTCACCAATGCTCTGAGAAAAAACATTCTAGGAGCAGAAGAAAGAGCAAGCACAAAATGGAAGTGAGTCTGGCGTGTCTGAGGAACTGTGAAGAGGCCAAGGAGCCGATATAAAGTACACCAGAAAGACAGTAATAAGAGTGAGGTAAAATACATAATGGTGTTCAAGACAGGAGACAGATAGACCAGAGAATTCTACCAAGTGAAAATACCACATTCATCCACTGCTTTACTAATGCACATTTGCAGTTCTATGCCATTAAAACTGCTGCAATGACAAACTTTATACAGTACATCTCACCATCTGTACACATGTAAGAAATTTTCTAGGGTACACACATTCAGAATCAATTAAATATGGGGTATGTACATGACAGTGTTCTCCAAGATAGCTGTAGGCAACTCACACTCCTATTAGTTTATAGAGAGTTTCTATAACTACAGACACTCATCAACACTCAGGACTATCGATATCCTTAATTTTTACCAACCTGAAGAACCCAAAAAATATCACATTGTTACTTAATCATGTATCTGTGGGGGTCTGTCTGGAGGCCCTTTTCATATGGTTATTGATCATTTCTATTTCTGTACCAAACTCACGCAATTTTAATTAGTAGAAAATAATAGAACATAGTTTTATACTTCTGTTGACCGTTCAGGAGTATTCTTGTAAAATGCTTATTTTGCTGGCTGACTCCCCACTAGGTTTCTTGCTTATGTTAGAAGTCCTTTGCATATTCTGGACATAAAGTCTATCAGTCATATAAGTTATATATGGGACAAATTATCTCCTCCCTAATGACTATTTAATTTAGTTGACATATAGAATTTTTAAAATTTGATACAGCTGAATTTATCAAGGTTTCTTTTTTTCTTTTCACTGCTGATTTTGCATTGTGTGTTAAGAAATCCTCTCCTATCTTCTATAAAGACAATCTCCTGGCCAGGCTCGGTGGCTCAGCCTGTAATCCCAGAGCTTTGGGAGGCCGAGGTGAGTGGATTGCCTGACCCGCGGGTTCGAGACCCACCTGGGCAACTTGGTGAGACCTCATCTCTACAATAAATCAAAAATTAGCTGGGCGTGGTAGCGCATGCCTGTAGTTCCAGCTACTTGGAAAGCTGAGGCAGGAGAATCGCCTGAGCCCAGCAGGTCAAGGCTGCGGTGGCCGGGAGCGGCCACTGCACTCCAGTCTGGGCAAAAGAGTGAGACTCCAACTCAAAAAAAAAAAAAAAAGACGGTCTCTTATAGTGTTTTTTCCACATTTTTCTCACTCAGGCACATTCATCCAGAATGTGCAGTGGTTACCTCTCAGTTGCTAAAGCTCCCTCAAGACTCTCAACACCTGTCACTGCTGCAGCTGAGTACCCATGCCGATTATGAAACTGAAAATTTTCCTTTTTATTCTTGAGCTCTGCATAACTTCATACAGCATTTTTATTCATCAACACATGCATAAATAGACTTTTCCAAAGTTGTGAGGCAATATTTGCTCAGTGTAAAATATAGAAGAAACTTACCTCTGGCCAAGTGTTCTTCAGAATAGTGGCTCTTTCCATCACCAAGGGCATTTCTAAAAGGAAAACCAGGAATAAAGTATTTAAATATTTTCATTATTTTATTGTAAAAGTATATATGCTTTTATAAAAGTATTATATATACCATGTAAACTCCAAAATCTACTTGTACTTTGTGAATTTTCCATATCATATATGTCTAGTCAATTTTTTTAAAAGTTTTTAAAAATCCATATTATATACATCAATTATAGGAAATTGAGAAAACAAAGAAAAGTTAATCAAAGGGAAAAGGTCACCCAGAGTCGTAATCACAACTACCCAGGAATAGCAACTTCTAGTATTTCTGAAGTATTTCTTGTGCATATCTTATCAACATACAATCTACGCATAACTTTATATTATTTTATGTTTTTCTACACTATTTCTGTATGTCATTAAAACTTCTAATTTCCAAAAATATAATACCCAGGTCTTTTACATACCATATCAGCTATACTGAACCGAGCATGGAAGCTGGGACAAAAGACCCAGGTTAAGGCTAACTCAATCACTAATTCTGCTGGGAACTTTAGGAAGTTATTAACCTCTTTGGACAACTTTCTCATCTGCAAAATGAGTAAAATAATCATAGTGCTATACCACTGTACACCTACCAGAATGTCTAAAATGAAAGATGGAAGAGAGTGTTGGTGAGGGCACAGAACTGAAACTCTCATACACTACTGATACGAGTTTAAAAAGATACACCCACACAGAAAAATTAAAATAGAGAAAACCAAATGCTGTCCAAACAATTCTACTCCTTGATTATATAGCCAACAGAAATGAATACATATGTTCATAACACTACTTGGAAAAGTCAAATACTAGAAACTACACAAATGCCCATCAACAATAGAATGGATAAAATGTGGTACATTTATATAATAGATGAACATTTTACAACTACATGCAACAATACAGGTCTCAAAAAAAATGGTGAAAGACAAACACAAAAAAGCACATAGTATATTATTCCATTTATATCACACAAAAACATTTATATCACAAAATTAACCTATGGAAGTTGGGATAATAGGTATCCTGCCGAAGGAAGTGGATTTTGAGTAGGAGGAGGAAGACAGAGGTGTGGGTTTTGACTAGAAGGAGATACAGGGTGAACTTCTGGGTACCGGAGTCTTAATCTGTGTGTCGGTTAAAGTGGTTTCATTTCTGAAGATTCAGCTTATACACTTAAGATCTGCATAATCTTCAGCATGTATATTAATTTTGTTTTAAAGATTACAAGCAAAATGTGTCCTCTTTTTGCTGGAGTGTCTGAATTACAGTAGCCACCCTACCATCCTGAAGGGACAGCCCAAGGACCAAGTTACACATTGAGGCTGGAAAATCTAGATCTCTGATGACCTTGTTGTGTCACTGAATACACAAAACCACAGAGTTGCCTTCTTCTAAAACTCTTGAATAAAATACGTTTTCTTTACCATTTAAACCAGTTGGATCAGTCTGTTACCAGCACCCCAAAATATTCAATGGCACACCTCATGAGCTGCACAGTGGGTCTACCTCTCTCTCCCCAAACACCTCTAAAAGTTGCCTATGACCAGCTGTCTTTATTTCCTCACATTTCCCAACCCATCTAACAGGCTTTTTGTCCCAATCTTCCTACCATCAGCTCTTCCTATAGTAATCAAATTATGTTGCCAAATCCAACCTCCATTTTAACCAGCTTCTCAGAAGCTAGACACTGCTAGCCACTTTCACTTACTTTTATAACACCACACTTAGTCTTCATCCTACCTCCTTGGCCACCTCTCAATACTCTCTTGTGCAGTTTCATCCTTCTCTGGTCATTGACTGTGTTCCTCAAGGCTCAATCCTGCTTCCCCTTCTAGCCTTAGCCTATGCGTTCTCTAGGCCACTGGGTCTCAACTTTGCTCATCAGTATTATCCAGTGAGTTTCAAAAAGCCTCATGTTCAAGCTTTGCCTTGGCTTAATTAAACTGAAATCTCTGGGGTGGGTGGTATTATTTTCAAAGTTCAAGCGATTCCAATGTGCAATCCAAGCTGAAAACACTTATGAAAGCAATTTCACCCACAACTACAATTTCAAATCACCTAGGCAATCTAACTATCCCAAACAGGTCTCCCACTCGAACCTTTCCCTTGAGTGCCACACACACATAGTTACTACCTACATAACATTCCAATGTGGATGCTTCAGAGGCACTTCATTATGTTCCAAGGTCTTCCTTCTACACATTTATTCCTCTTCCAGTGATGTCAATGTCAGTAGGTGGACCCATAATCCATGAAGCAGCTTAAGGCAGAAACTTCAGAATAGTACCAACCACTTCCTCTCACATTCCAACACCAACCATAAGCAACTTTTGCCAACTTCACCTCTTAAATATCTTGAAGTCTTCCACTTTTCCATTTCCACTGTCATTACTCTGCTCCAAGCCGCTATCGTCTCTAGCTGAGAGTACTACAACAAGTTCCTAACCCATATCCTTTCTGCTCCCCCTTCAAACCCATTCTTATTGCACTTGAATAATTTTTTGGAAGTATGGATCATGCTATCTCCCCTCAGTTTAAAATTCTTTACTGTCTTCTCATTGCTCTAAAAGGCCAACAGCTTTCACGCCTTTCACAAGGCCCTCCTCAGCCAAGTCTCGAGTCATCTCTCCCTCTCCTTTGGCAACTAAGTTTCATGAATGCAACATACTCCTTTCCACCACAGGCCTTCACTCTGCAAGCTCACCATCTGGAACACACAGAGAGTTTGTGCTAATTTCTGACATCATCTATCAACAAAAACCCAATAGTATTTGTTAAAATAATGTTGAATGTTATTTAACATAAAATACTATATAATAGTACTGCTATAGTTATAATAGCATATATTAGAAATATCACAGTTTATTAATATGCAAATGTATATTAATATTAATACCAGCAAGTTTTCAAATTTATTACCATATGGTCCTACTGTGAAGCAAAGTGAGTATGGCAAATTACATGATGCTGTTGCTCATCTAAATCACCACAGCCCAAGGTCTCAGTACTCAAGTGTGACTTTTGGCAGCAGCAATACCCTGCACAATAGACTTAAGAAAATGGGAAAAGAGTCAAGAGATGAAAATGAATATTTACTCTTGAAGACTGTGTGACCTGGTACGAGTACTAAACAGAGGGTAAGAAACATAGTTCTAGCCCAGGTGCTCTAACTTATTGCTGTTAAATGGCAAAGTGCTTTTATCTCTCCAGCCTCCCTATTAATTCAACACAATATACATTTTGTTCTAAGATTTTAGTGAAGAACACTTATCTCCCCCCTTTAAGTTTCATCTGAATTTATTATACTAATTATTCCCAAATTCTCTCCTCTTCTCATTTCTCACTAACTTATCCCCAGAAGATAGATAATAATTTATCTACTAGTGGGGAATGAGCATTATTCACCTGTGGCTGCACCTCTTCTACCTCTTCTTTCTCTTATTCTTTGAAAACTTACACAGAGACAGAACACCAGATTCTCTTTTTTTTTTTCCCTCTTCCAAGTTAAGAATTCACAAGGGTTCCTACTGCCCAATTCTGCCTATAACTGTAGGTGAATCAGTAGCAAGACCCTTAACTATCAGACTTAAGGCTCTATTTTCCAACAACTGCATCACTAATGAAGACAGTATTTGATCACCATTTACCTGTCTTCTTTTTTTTTTGAGTTGGAGTCTCACTCTCTCACCCAGACAGGAGTGCAGCTCTCGGCCACCGCAGCCTCGACCTGCTGGGCTCCGGCGATCCTTCCGCCTCAGCCTTCCAAGTAGCTGGAACTACAGGCACACGCTACCACACCCAGATAGTTTTTTGATTTATTGTAGAGATGAGGTCTCCCCAAGTTGCCCAGGTGGGTCTCGAACCCGCGGGCTCAAGCAATCCACTCACCTCAGCCTCCCAAGGCACAGGATTACAGACAGCCTGTCTTCTATATCCATCTCTTAAGGGTAAGGAGATGCTTAATCTGTACCATAAATATGCAAGAACTTTGCAAGCTATCTAGGATTTATTGCTTTTTTTTTTTTTTACCAATTATAAATCATTACTTTCAGTACCTGACCAGATCAACAAAGAAATAACTATTCCTCAAGCTTCTAGATCTTACAAGTAAGCAACAAAGGCAGGATTCAGGTATAATGATAGGTCACTGACAAATCTGCAGTGACTAATAACCAACAACTGAATATGCATATATATCTTTAATAGAGATTAGTGTCTGAAGTTAAAATTATATATGCTTTCTCATTCAACTGAGTAAAGCAAATTTATGAGAAATTTATCCTACAGATATATCTCAACCTGAGTATAAAACTTAAGTTAAAAATGTATCACATGGTTGTATATGATTTTTAAACAGGAAATAAACTACATATTGATAAAATAATAGGAATAATTAAAGATCAAAAATTTTTAAATAATTGTAAATAAAATAATCTATATGCTAATACATATCAAGTATATATAAAAACTACGTACTAATATAAAGTAATGGATTACATGAGTAATCCATTCAGTAAAATACTACACAGCCATGAAAAAGGTCAATCTCTATATGCAGATATACAACAAGCTCCAAGATATAAATACTTTTAAAAAGTAAGACATACAGCAGTATGTGTAGTATGTTATTATCTATCTTTATCTATCTATGTTATTATCTATATTACATCAAACCAAATAAAGTTACCTAGATTCTGTCCTCAATTTAGTTTAACGTAAGTGCTCACACAGTACAGGTATAAACTTTGGAAATTCACAAATATCTGAAGACAAGTAACATTGAATGGGTCTGAGCTTGGCAAGAGTTTCTAGCATATTCTTTTTTACTCTTTATTTTTTTACCATGTGCATTTGTTACTGCATCTTAAAAGAGAGAGATACATCCCAACGAAACTGAAAAAAATGTTTTCTTCAAAACAAATATGGTGACTTCAAAGTAAAAATAGAGACCACACAAAAGAACAAAGCAAGGAACAATTCACCAAACCAACATACACACACAAAAAGAGTACTTGAACTTCTCACAGAAACATACGGTTAAGTTGCTGTATACCTCTGGTCTCAGAGAAATTCAGGGAAAAAGCAACAGAGGAGTAATCTAAAGCCTATCTGTCTGCTACTAATCACAACTGGAATCTGATTAAACAGAATATCATATGATGAGTAAATAGTTAAATAAATACCAAAAGATCAAGTAATTACCAAAGTTAAAAAAAGACATGATTTTCCAAAGCAAATTCAATGACCATTTGAAGCTAAGCTTTCCCTTTTGGCAATTGCATTTCCCCTGCACAGTTCTTCACACTCCATCAAAGAATTCAAATTCTCCATATGAGTCATAAAAATATGAATTAAACAGTACATGGGCAAAGCCTAATCATGTACATTGCATAAGCTATATTGTAACTATAGCAGTACAGATATGCCTGATTTCCTTTTTCTAGATTCTCCTCTAAACTGAAAAGTTCTGACTGCTTCAGTTACAACTATCACTCTAAAATGCCCTATAGTTACCACATTGCATTTTTAAAATGTACTTCTAGAATATCAGAAAAAAAGGGACATCACATCCAAGGTACGAGTACTGGGATACAAACATTGCACAGCCTGAAGGATTCAAAGAGGAGAAGTTTCAGCAGGAGTTGGGACACAAAAGGTAGCCGTAGTCCCACTACCTTTCCAACACTGAAACCCCATCTCTTGCTTTTCCATTTCCAAGCACAATATTCACAGACCTGGGGGGATTCTGATAGGTTCTTGGCCTTGCTAATGAACAGCCAAAGTTGATCTAATTTACAAACTGCAATTTTGACATTAAAATCACCACCATCACCATCACCATGACCATTTCTGCATGAAGTATTTGTTTCCCTACACATACCTCGCCTCAGGCTTCCTCTTCTCTGCTATGGCCTTAAAATACTTACATTTATTGCCTTTCAAGATAATTTTTCATTGTTTTATCCTTGGTGTTTAGTGATCACTGTTTTTGTTTTTCTTCTATTCCTCTTGCCAAGTGCATTTTTACAGTTTTACTTTTTATCAAGTATTTCAAATATACATAAAAGTATAGAGACTAACATTAACAAAACGTACCAACTGTGTACCAACTTAGCAAGAAATTAGCATTTTGCCATCTTTAATTCAGGTCTTTTTGCAGAAGTTTCTTATAGTTGACACACACTGGATACCACCTCTCCCTTCTCCATTCCCTTTTCCCTCCTTCTCTCCTCAGAGATAGTCATTCCCCTGATGTTTAACATGCCCATGAATTTTTAACACATACTTTGCGTTAACTATGGATATGCATATCGTGCTGCATGTTTTTTGAACATTAATAAATGGTATTATACTGAACAAATCATTCAGCAACTTGCAATGATTTGTTCAACACTGCATTCATTTTAACTGCCATACAGATTTCCATTGTATGAATATACAAAAATACATTTATCCATTCCCCTATCAATGGGCAGTTAGTTGTTTCCATTTCAATACTCTTAAAAACAATGCTATAATGAAGTCTTGTACATATCTTCTTGGGCACACATTTGAGAGTTTAGAGCACATGAGCCTAGAAGTGAGCAGCAGAATATTCACATCTTCACCTTGTCAAACTGTTCTCCATAGTGACTGTACCAATTTGCATTTTCTCCAGTTGAGTATAAGAGTTTCCTTTGTTAAAGATGGCAAAATGCTAATTTCTTGCTAAGTTGGTACATATTTGGTACAATTTGTTAATGTTAGTCTGTGTATTTCTCAAACACTTGGTGCTGCAAGATTTTTAAATTTTTGCCAATCTGAAGGGTATGAAAGAGAAACTCGTCGTTTTTAATCTGCATGTCCTGTAAGGGCAGTCATTTCCTCATAAATATTTATTGACTATTTGGACCATATATTTTTTAACTTTTTCAACTTTCATATTCTCTTTTATTCTATCATCATCTTCCCATACTGATTAATAGTAGAGATTCTGCATCCAGTCTGCCTAGGTTCAAATTCCTGCTCTATCACATTCACCTAATGTCTTCAGGCACTTTGCCTGGCCTCCCTGTACCTCAGTTTCATTGTCTATAAAGAGGCAGCAGCACCTACCTCACATGATTGGGAGGGTTTTACAAGGTAATGCATGTACTCAAAATGGTGACAGCCATGTTATAATTCACAGTATTATTTTTACCCTTTTAGATATTAATCTTGCCAAAGTTATCGTTGTTTTACAGTGAATCTTTTTCTTTTAATGTTTCAATTTATATTTTGTTTTAGGATACATTATTTCAGTAGTTTTAGCATTCATGACTTTAATCCTCTTATTTTTTCTCGTGTTATTTTTAAATGTTCCATTTCTCTTCTTGTTGAATATCTCAATCCTTGCTTCTATGACTGCAAATAGAAAGGCTGGCCTTGTGGAACAGCCCAAAGTTGGGGAGGGTGGATGCTTTACTCCCAGCTGTCCCTGCAGCTGCTCAGCCAGACTCCCACAGCAGACCTAGCTCTACTAATGTGAGAGATTCAAAACATCTCAACCTTGGTAACTCACCTAAAAGTCTAATTCAGGGCAGGGGTTCTCCTGTGTCAATGGCACATCTGAATTGCTGACAACTTGTTCTTTTCTTAAATCACACCATCTTGACCAGAAATTACATATACTATGGACTCTGAAAACATTATGCCTATTATTAAGCACATCACACAAATAATTTGTGAGAAGATAGAAAACACCAGCAAACCAATGTGGCGTAATGCTTCATACATTACATAGGCACCCAATATATATTGGTGATTGCCTAATAAAGAATAGAGGGTTCTCAGTGTTACCAACCTGCCTCTAGTGAAAACATAGATGGTGTTAATCCATAAGCTATACCATCAGGAAGGAGGTACAAGGACAGATTCACAACCCTACTCTTGGCCTTTATCTCACCAAATTACTTGATTTCTATATTTCTACTTTGATTCACTTCCTGTTGTAGCAGGGTTTTAGGAGGATGTTCCTTGTGTATCTAGCACTCAACATTCATGAAGAGAGCAGCAGCATTGTTCATGATAGCAAAAATATGGAACCAACTGTTCTGCCCATCAAAAGAGGACTGGATTTTTTTAAAATGTGGTACATACACAT
>CAUYQG010019840.1:0-11067 GCA_963574415.1 Tarsius wallacei | reverse complement strand
TACTTTTAAATCTTATAAAGAAGCTTGTACCATATTAAAGGCTTCCAAATGTGATCTGAGTTTGAACTGTGTTGAGTTAAAGCCGAAACCACAGTCTGTGAGAAACGGGAACAATGGACTCCTAAAGTAAGCCATGCCTGTTGTACTCTCAGAGCTGTAAGCTTCATCAAAGTCCCTGTTAGTGAAACATGCCAAACAGTAAAGGAAGGAAATGGGCCATCAGCTCCTGAACTCATCCTAGTGGTCTCAGGGTCCGCAGCCCGCCTGGATCCCTAATGCTCAGGCGAGCCTCTACGCTGGCTCCCAACACAGCTTTTTCATGATAGCCCCAAACCAGAAGCAATCAAAAGGGTCCTTCAGTTGGCAAACAGTTAACTAAACCAGGCTACGTCATGACAATGGAATATCGTTCAGCGATTAAAAGTAAATGAACTGTCAAGCCATGAGAAGACACGGAGGAGTTACAAATACACTGGTAAGTGAAAGAAGCCAGTCTGAGAAGGCTACCTGCTGGATGATTCCAACCAAATGGCATTCTGGAAAAGGCAAGACCACGGAGATGGTGACAAGCTCAGTGGTTGCAAGAATGGGGGCAGGCAGAGAGGGATGGACAAGTGGCACCCACAGGACGTTTAGGGCAGTGAAGCTCATATATGATGCTACAAATGTGGGCAGCTGGCTTCATGCATGTGTCCAGGCCCATGGAATGCACAGCTGATCCCTAATGTGAAGTGTGCTTTTCAGGTAAACTGTGTATTTATTTCAGTCCATAACAACTGGTTCATTTGTTAAACCAAAGTCCTACACTAATATTAGCAAGACAACAGGAGAAACTGTGGAGGAGGAAAAGAGCTATATGTGGGAGCTCTGGACTTTCTGCTCAATTTTTTAAAATAAAGAAAAAGGAAGAGTCTGGCTAAGAAAACTGGCAAGGCCCCAAGAAAGAGCCTGCCCCCAGTTCGCACTTCGACTTTTCACCATCATCTACAGTCCCTGAAAATTCCCCGAAGCGTTGAGAGATAAGCTACGACTTTAAGGGAGTGTGTTAAATTTTATTTAGCATTTCTGGGATGTTTTTCAGTTTAACCAGTTCACAAATACTGTGACAGTGGAAATCAAATAGTCTCCTTCCGATACAATTTTAAAGGTACTTCTGGTTTCAAGATTCAAACATAACCTGGATCAATTAGGCACCAGGAGAATGAACTGGCTGTGGAAAGGTATACTATATATGATAACTGAGGGTTCAGGGTGCTGCCAGACCCACTGAGATAGCTTTACTCCACCTCTAGGCATATGGGCACACACCGTGGGTTCTGTGCCCAGGAAGGAGGCTTTGAGGCTGCCCTACCCTTCCAGGCCTTCTGGGGTGAGGGGACATTTGGAGGAAGAGACCGCCATGACAGGGCCTGGTGTCTACACTGTCACCTCTCCCTGCCTCCTTTCCGCTGGAGGTGATGGAACTGCCAGGCAGAGGAAGGAAGGAGGTAAGTGTGGCAGAAACCTGGCCATGACACCCAGAAAAGGAAAGGAAGCCCTGCAGAAAAGCAGGGCTGTAGACACAGAGCCTAAGAGGGGATCATGCACCCACAGAAGAGGGCCTAGGGCTGCTGGAAGCCAGGGCCATAAGGTGGGTCTGCGGGGTTGTCTGTGCTGACCTCTGGAGGAGGCAGGTGGGAGGCCTGGGGCTGTGCTGAGACAGGCGTCACCACCGGGAGTTCCTCCAGTCACTGTGAGAGGAAGGTGCAGCAAAAAAGGAAACATAGGCGGCCTCAGAAGAAGGAACATGGGGGCTCAGTAGACAGGGGACACAGGAATGGGGATGTGGCCAGAACTGGCAACTGGACAGAAAGAGGACTACTTGCCCTGAAATTGGAGGATGCTGTGTCTACACTACGTGAGGAGATCTGTTACCATCCAAGGAAAACTAGCAGGGAAATGCCGTGGAGCTCTCCTGGGAGGAGCTAAACCTGCCACAGGATGAGGGACAGGCCAGAGCCAGGCTGCCCCAGGACACATGCAGAGCCCAACTTCCGTCAGTCATACTCAGAGGCCTCCCTCCTCCTGGTCAGTCACACCTACAGCCCACCCTCCTCTTTGACAGTTGCATCTAGAGCCCTCCCTCTTCCTTCCCAGGCACCCCCAGGGCTCTCCCTCCTCCTGCCCAACCACACCCCAAGCCCACCCTCCTCATGGTCAGTCACATCTAGAGTCCTCCCTCCTCCTGGTCAGTCACACCCAGAGCCCACCCTCCTCATGGTCAGTCACATATAGAACCCTCCCTCCTCCTGCCCAGTCACACCTGAGCCCACCCCCTCCTTCCTAGTCCCACCCAGAGCCAACCCTCCTCCTCATTTACACCCAGAGCCCTCCCTCTTCCTGGCCAGTCCAACCCAGAGCCCACCCTCCTCCTTCCCAGTCACACCCAGAGCCCACCCTGTTCCTTCTCCAATCATGGGGTTGGAGAATATTTCCAATATGCTATATATATCAATATTTTAAAATACAAATTTAGTTAAAATTATCATGATGTGCTTTAACTCTTTCTAGTGTCACCTAAATTGGAGGCAATCTGATACCCCTCATCTCTTATTCTTAAGAATGCACTGACAAATGTTTCTTTATCAGTCAGAAATTAGCATTTTTTCCTTTTACTCCTTGAATTTATATTTTTATTCCAGTTTCTCCAGAGAATTTAAACCCAATGTATATAGGCCGACACATGCTCAGTGACAACACGGGCACCCTTGGACACAGCCCTGAGCAGGGACTGGAGCCTGGGGAGGGATACTGGGAGCAGCCCATCTGGGATGTCCTCTCCCCTAGGGATTGACCTGGGCACGGCAGTCATGCTGAGGCCATGGGGAAGTGTCCTCTGTCTGCTGACCACACTCTGCAACCCTGCATAGTGAGTGTTCTCTGCACCCTTCCTCCAGGTTGTCCCCACACCCCCACCCCGACTCTGGGCTGGTTTAGACCAGGTCACCTAGATTATTGCCCATAACCTTTGGTGACCTCTCACTTATCTTTGGTTCATTATAATACTACAAGTCCCACCCTAGGGAGAATTCACAGCCATTTGTGTATGTATGAGGTTTGTGTCCACACCTTCTCACACTTCACCTACACACTAGAAAGCCCACCCTTTTCACACTGAGCCCCGCGCTGTGCCTTGTGTAAGATGCTGTATGATCCGCGAGCCTCTGACAGTCAGGAGGTTTTCCCTGTCTAGCCAGCAGCTCCTGGACCACCTTCCCTGAGAGTAAGTTCCCGAAGAAAGTCCACTGTTGCCAAGTCCCTTCTTCAGTCTCTCAGACACAGTGTCTTCCCTTTGGAGTCTTTGGGAGTCCAGCACGACAATGTTATATATGTTTTGTGCTTGAAGATCTTTCATTGAACACTGACATATGCCTCTGTAACAAAAATGTAGCATTTTACTTCTGATTTTTAACATTTTTTGCAACTATATGATTCTATGTGTTTAAAATTGTCATCTGGGTCGAATCATAGCAATTATTATTAATGCACATTTGAGCAATACGTCATAAATATACCTAAATGTGAAAGAACCATCCACTATAGAAACTACAATCTTATAGGAAAAACACATCTTTTTTTGAAATAGAACTTTTTTGTTTAGTTCACATCTGCAGGGGAAATACAGACCATTGCCAGCCTGGCTGTTGACATCGTCTTTCTCATCTTTTCTCTCATTTTTGCACAGGGAGCGCTGAGCAGTTCTGCTCAGTCAAGAAGTTCATGGGGCCGGAAGCTGTTTTTTCACAGCAACGTCTTGCCAGCATCCGGTCCCCTTCCTGCTTCCATCCTCCAAGCACTGTGTTAATTGGCCGTCTATCAGCTGACAGCCTCATCAGGCGCTCTTTCAATGTATTAAAACAAAAAAGAAGAAAACACCCGACACGCGTGGTTATTTCCTATTCAGTTCTTGGAGTCTTCTATTAGTTCATTTTTGAGGACATATACCCAAAAAGACTTTCCTGGGACCAACCTCATGATGGCTAATCACACCTATTTTTCTTTCATTCAGAAGTACCTGGTTTATGACCGCATATTAAGATCTGTTAGAGATAACATATTTAAGGAACAAAACTACAAAACTCAAAATGAGGTGACATTGCAACATAGGCATTTTAGAAATGATTCTGAATGAGGAATTTATGGTTCAATAAAGACTTAAAAAAGTTTCTGAACAAAACAAACACAGTCCGTCTATTTCCATTTTGCACGTCGTCCTAAAGTGCCTTAAAACCGAAATGCATGACAGATGGACGAAGAGACAGATACACCGACACATGCACATGTGGGAGTCACTTTGTGGTTGTTTCCGACAGATTTAGCACAGCCTCTCCGCACCCGAGCAGGGGAATTAATCCCACTCAAATGAAGCCGGTTTTCTCAAATTCAGGGAATTGATTCCTAGATTATGTTTTAGGAGATGTTTATCCCACACATGTATACAGTATATGTTCGGCTCTAGGACTGCACTTTAATCCAGGCTTACAGCGTGGACGTTAATGACTGCCGTTAAGTGTGTTGTTCCAGGACATTCCACGAGGCACACTCCCAAGGCATTACTGGTGAGAGACAGCAGGAGGCTTCACCCAAGTTTAAAGATCTTTTTCACATTTTCTATCTGTGAGTTTCCAGTACTCTTTCTGCAAAAGTCAATGAAAATATTTCTCCTGTAGTTCTACACGAATGTTTAAAAATATGTAAGATAGGAACTTATTTCCAGCAGATGTAATATTTTTGCATGCAGAATTAAAGGTGAAAATGTCTCATCTTCTTTGCTTTGACACCAAAATGTGCAACAGACCCCAGACCAGGTCCCGGCAAGCCCCTTTCCAGGGCTGAGAGGCTGGGATGCAGAGCTGACATGCTCTCCGGCTGCCCATTGCCTCCCAGGGTGCTTTGGTGAACATTGGACACCCTAACTGAGAAGGCGTAGCTGTGGGATGGCTGCCCGAACAGATGCCATTTACTGGCCAGTGCTGCTGTGAGCTGGTGGCAGCAGGCCCACACAGCATCCTTCTCTGGGGAGCTGCCCAACACTGGCATAGCCACCTGGAGATCCCAGGTCTTCCATCCCCTGGCTGAGCACATGGGTCCTCGAGGGTGCCCCTCCTCAAGGCAGGACTCTCTGTGGGACAATTCATTTGTGCTCCACACCCCAGCTTGGTGCCATTCACTGCCCTGTCCAGCCTCAATTACTCCCTTCTCCTCAATAAACCACGAGCACCAAATCCCTGCCTCAGACTCTGCCTCCTGGGAACCACCTCTGCCAAGTGGCCGCTGGCGGGTGAACCTTCAAGGCTGGTGTTACATAACTGTAACACGTAGAACTGCACCTTTAAAAAGGGGGCATTTTACGACTTTTCAGTCATACCTCAATAAATCTGCCTTTTAAAAAATGATGTGCCTCACAAGAAAACAGCGACGCTATTACTAAGAGGAAAGACCTCTATCTGTAGCATGTTAACCTCAGAAAAGCAGAAGGGAGACATAGCAAAGGGCCCCTTCCTGCATCTGACTTACCCTCCTGACAGGCCTGCAGTCAGGTCTTATCCAGGTGCCCCAGGTGCTGACAGAGAGGCTAGAATGTGATTAAAGTCTACTTCTTGAGAGAAAAGGAGGAAGCAAGAGACTGGGAAGGGAAGAGGGTGAACAGGAAAGGGCTGGGCCTGGGCACACCAGGAGCCAGGCTGTGGCTTGCGCCTCGCCCTCTAAGAGTGCCGGGGGCTTTGAAGTTGCCCTCTCATCTTCCCCATGGTCCTGTGCTCACAGGGCAGCGTGTGGTGATTTGGGATCTGGCTGGGGTTTTCTCTTGTTTGTTTTATTTTTCACTTTCCAGCTGTGTGTTAATAGAAAGCCCCTTCGCTGGAGGATTTGCCTGGGATTTTTGTAATAAAATAGAAGGATTTGCAACAAACGCTAGAAGAACCCTCTGCAGAAGTGGTATTTTTCAAGTGATTATGAGGCCCGGAGCATATTGTCATCCTGGGGCTGCAAGCCTGGCCTCCTCACTGAGCAGTGGCAACAGATGTCCCCTGTTAATGTCCAGTGATTAAATGTCACTGCGGAGGCCCCTCCTCATTCACACAACCTGTTCCTTTCATTCTGCAGCTGCAATGTCGCCACTTGTCATAAAACCCACATTTCCTGCACGCTGTGGGTCTTCTCCAACAGGAGCTGCCGTGCTGATGCAGCCCTGCCTGCCCCTCCTCAGCCCATCCCAGAGCCCTGGGGACAAACAGTACCATTGCTGCCGACTGATAATAAAAGCTGGATGAATATACCCACAGCTCAGGGCAGCTACAGGAGAAAAAAAAAATTGGGGAAAGCTCATGAGAGTGTTGGAATCATAGTCTCCTCCTGGGAATTTATCCCAAGTAGATCATTTAACAGAAATGAAAAGCTCTATTTAGATGAAGGTTTATTGATGCATTTGCCATGACAGCAAAAGACAGAGAACAACTTGAAAATCCTTTATGGGTGGATAAGTAAATGCAGGCACATTCTTTTGATGCCTTATGATGTAATCCTTAAAACAATAATTATGGGACACAATTTTGGTCTCCATTCCTTCCTCAAAGCTTGCCAAAATAAAAGTGAAAGGGAAAATGCATAAATCCAAAAAGACAAAGAAAATGGGAGAGGAGAAAAAGGCAAAGAACTCAGTAGACAAGGAGGGTCAGCAAAGACTGAGGGAGAGACAGTAACGAGGGACCAGCCCTCGGGGCAAAGCAGGGAAGGCCACCTGCCCGGGAGGGACACCCAGGAGACGCAGGCCGTCATGTGCCTGAGGGACCTGGGCTTAGAAACTGGACTTCCAAGGACCAGGGAAGGCAGGTCAAGGCCCGGGGCCCACAAGGCAAGTCTGTGAGGGACAAGCAGGTACTGGGAGATGCCTCATTCTGCCCCTGCCACTCCCAGTCCCTGGAGGCAGGATCTGCTTCACTGGAGAAACTGGCCTAGAAGTATGTCCAAGGCAGAGACACCTGGCGGTGGGGGCGGGACTCGGGCACCAATGGAAAGTGGCCATGTCAAGAAGGCCTGGGTGCAGGTCACCAGCCTGGTACCTGACTACTTGTGGGAAGCCCACCTGACAGCAAGCACCCTGCCACACTGTCACAGTCTCACACATGCGCTCATACACATATTCACACACACACTCACATGTATACATGTTTGCACACTCTCATACAGACACGCTCTCACACTCACACGTGCTTACACGCACACACACATGCTCACAAATTCATGTACATGCTTGCATGCATATATTCACACACATGCTCACATTCACATGCTCATACACACAGCTTCACATACACACACACCCTCACATGCACACACTCTCACAAGCACACACATGCTCACATACATACACACACTCATACACACACACACACACACTCATTCACACCCTCACATGCACACATACTCACACAAGCACATACACATGCTCAGGTACATAGAACTTCCATTTGCTTTTTGGTTACTCATTCTTAAATATGAAAAGGTCACTGAAGAAAGCCGTTAATGTTGGAGACAGAGACTAAAACAAACAAGCAAAAAATGGAAAGCACAGAAGCAAGCTTTAAAAGAACTGTAATTAATCTCAAAGAGATGAGAGATGTTGTTGCCACAAAACTAGAACTCAAAACTGTTAAAAAGAAAAAAAGAGGAACAGATAGAAAATAAGTATGACCAAACGACCTCTTGGAAATTAAAAATGTAATAGCAGGCCAGACACAGTGGCCCATGTCAGTAATCCCAGCACTTTGGGAGGCTGAGGCAGAAGATTGACTTGAAGCCAGAAGTCTGAGACCCACCTGGGCAGGATAACAATACCCCATATTTACAAAAAAAAATTAACTGGGCATAGTCCCAGCTATTTGGGAGGCTGAGGTAGGAGGCACAAGGACTGCTTGAGCCCATGAGGTCTAAGCTGCAGTGAGCTATGAGCACACCACTGTACTCTAGCCTAGGCACCAAAGTGAGACCGTCTCTAAAAAAAATGTAATAGTCAAAACAAAAATAACTCAATAGTAGAAGTTTAAGATAAAGCTGAAGACATCTCTCAGAAACTGGGTCGGGAGAGGCAAGAAGAGAAAAAAAGTAAGAAAGCCAGAGAATTGCTTCAGAA
The DNA here is from genome assembly GCA_963574415.1 of Tarsius wallacei. NCBI lineage: Eukaryota > Metazoa > Chordata > Mammalia > Primates > Tarsiidae > Tarsius > Tarsius wallacei. The sequence goes on along the minus strand of CAUYQG010019840.1, from coordinate 2,897 downwards.
GTACAATATATGGCTGATACGTGTTCTAGAGAAGACAGGAAACATGAAGGGAATTCTCGAACAAGGCACTCAAGAAAATATTCCACAGGGGTAGTTCTTGTCTCTCAACCAAAAGGCCCAGCAGATACCAAGAAAGATAAATGTGAAGGCCAACGTCAAGGAATATCAAGAAATTACAGAACACTGGGGGCAAAATGAGGAATCAGAAAGGACTTCCCTGCACAAGAGGGGAAGCAATGGAGCGGCACTCTCACAATTTTCAGGGGAGATTATATTCAGTCTAGAATTCTACCCCCAACCAAACTGTCAGTCAGTTGTGAACTGATGTGAAATGTGCAAATAACGACAATTACAGAAAAATGATCTTGGATCTTCCTCCTGGAGGAAGCCACAGGAAGGAGTGCTCCACCTAAATGAAGGCCACAATCCAAGAAGGACCCAGGAGATAGGGGTTCCACAAGAGAAAAGTACTGGGTGTCCCAAGATGGTATTGTGCAGAGCCTAGACTGGAGAGGAGCCTGGGGGCTACAGGAGACATACTTGTAGGAGAATAAACCAATGAACTAGAAAGACGATCGGATATACTTGGAAGCATGAAAACATTGTAATAGCAGACTGTCACAGGGCGAGGGAAGAATTCGTGTGAGAGTCCTAGAAAACCAAGCAAATGAAAAAGGAGGTGATAATTGACGTAGAAAAACAAAAGGTTCTACAGGAAACGATATGTAGTTATGGTACACTCTATAGTCATAATAATGTCAATATCATCAGTTTAACAAAACCTATAAGAAGGATATGAGAAGTACGGAAAGAAGATAGTGAATTCCTCATACAGAATAATTTCTAAAGTGGCTAAATCAAGAAATGACCATGTAAAATATTATTTCATAGTGAGGAAGTAAAGCCTAGCAACAACTAAAAGGACTGAGGTGATGGTCCCTGAACAGTGGGAAGCAGTGGTGTCTGGAAGAACAAGACCAGCTGCTTTCCCTTGCCGTCAGTTAGAAATGAGAGGCAAAAGGCTGGGAGAAAATGGGTTTACTCTGTAGCCAGGGCAACAGGGAGCAGGTTCGTATAGCCTAGAGTCTGCTCAAAGAAGCACACTTTTCTCCAAGCACTTTTGGTCTAAACATACATTCATTTGTCTATCTTAGCTAATGATTAAAGTAAAGCATAAACAAACACCATGGGAGTAGGGAGGTGTACCCAACAGGTTGATTGACATTCTTTTTTTCTTGAGTCAGAGTCTCACTTTGTCACCCAGGCTGGAGTGCAGTGGCATGCCTGACCTGTTGGGTTCAGGCGATCTTTCTGCCTCAGCCTTCCAAGTATCTGGAATCATAGGTATGTGCCACCATGCCCAGCTAACTTTTTTATTTATTGTAGCACGAGGTCTCACCATGTTGCTCAGGCTGGTCTCAAACCCCTAACTCGGGCAATCCTCTCTTCCACCTCCCAAAGTGCTGGGATCACAGGTGTGAGCCACCGTGCCCAGCCTTGGTTAACATTTTTAAGAGATTTCAGGGTTCCAAAAGTGTCCAGGAGGTTCTTATCTAGAACCACAGCTGCCTCTCCAAGGCATGGGTAGCTCCCCGACAATCCGTGGATCTCAGACAGTCTGGTGCTGGGTGGCTACTTTCTTCGAGCTTTAGTGATTTCTAGATAAGATCAATAAACGAGTTGAAAAAAGCCAAACAGAGGAAGGGAGGGGGAATTACATCCTGAGGGTAATGCAAGGAAAGGAGGGAAAATGTGCACTTTTTTTTTTTTTGAGTCTGAGTCTCACTCTGTCGCCCAGGCTGCAGTGCAGTGGCATGCTCACAGCCTCGACCTCCTGGGCTCAAGCAATCCTTCTGACTTGGCCTTCCAAGTAGCTGGAACTACAGGCATGCACCATCATGCCTGGCTAATTTTTCAATTTATTCTAGAGCCGAGGTCTTGCCAAGTTGTCCAGGCTGATCTCAAACCTGTGGGTTCAGGCAATCCTCTCGCCCCCACCTCCCAAAGTGCCTGTAGGCGTGAGCCACCATGCCTGGCTTAAAATGTGCACTTTTCACAGTAGCAAAAACATGGAACCAACCATTTTGTCCATCGAAGCTGGACTGGATAAAAAAATGTGGTACATATACACAATGGAATATTATGCAGCCATAAAGAAAGACAAATATATGGACTTTGCGGCAACTTGGATGAATTTGGAGTCGATCATACTCAGTGATCTATCACAGAAACAAAGAACAGAGTACCATATGTTCTCACTCATGAACTTGAACAATTATAATAAGGGAACCAGATACATATTTCACAATATTACATGCACACTTGAAAAGGATGAATTTCACAGTATTCAAATTATACTTTAATTAAGTTGCTATTTTGTTAAAGGCCAACACATGCTCAGATCTAACCCAAAACTTCAGGACCCCAGGCACCTTCCCACCCTGACCATGGCACTCACCTCGTCACCCTAGGTGCCACGTGCAGCGCTCTGAGTTGAAACTGAGTTCCCATTAATTATTGATTTTTCTCCAGAGAATACTTGTTAAAGAAGAATTAATGCTATTGTTTTAGAACAAATACTGCCCAAATACTGTCTTTAGTAGGATTGTAATCAGCTTTACCCACTTTCCTTCTAATCTGATTGAAGCAGATTTTCTACAAAATCTTTTTTTTTATTTTGTTGCTATTAAAAGGTCACCTATTTGGATCTGCCTCAAACTCTAAGTTCCTGGGATCAATTTATAATTAAAAGTTCACAGATGACCTAGCCAGGGAGTGAACTGCTAAACTTTTATTAAAATAAAAGAAAGGGAGGGGCAAGAGAGACAGATTTTCACATACTGTGGACTTTGGGTTAGATCTGAGCATGTGTTGGCCTTTAACAAAATAGCAACTTA
>CAUYQG010019835.1:0-10450 GCA_963574415.1 Tarsius wallacei | reverse complement strand
CGAGACCTCATCTCTACAATAAATCAAAAAAATTAGCCGGGCGTGGTAGCGCGCGCCTGTAGTTCCAGCTACTTGGAAGGCTGAGGCGGAAGGATCACCGGAGCCCAGCAGGTCGAGGCTGCGGTGGCCGGGAGCGGCCACCGCACTCCAGTCTGGGCGACAGAGTGAGACTCTGACTCCCAAAAAAAAAAAAAAAAAAAAAAAAAAAAGTATATATGTCCGGTTAAATTTTCCTACTATGATAAAAATAAAAAGGGAGAGAAAAAAATATTGTCCACCCTACCAAAGAAAAAAAAAAAAAAAAAGCCCAGTTTGCAGGAATGTTATGGACACACTTAGACCTAAGGTGAAGCTTTCTCTTGTTCTGGGCCCGACTCAATACTAGCAGGTTTTTTTTTTCTTTTTGTTTATTAAATTGGAACAGTTCACTGAAATATTGTGTGTCATTATTAAGGTTACAAGAAGCCAGAAATCACTGTGTTTCTTTGTAATGACCGTAGTCCAAGGTACGACAATATGTATTTCTATTTAGGCAAGCTTCAAACAATTGGACTTCTGCATATTTGCTAATGTGGTAGGCTCTTGGATTATACCTTTGTCAGTCATGTACTTTACTATACCGTGCTATCAACATAGCAGAATACCTGTGGATTCTATTGTGATATAGAGAAAGAGAGTTGGCATATGCTTTGGTTGTGAGTGAGTTGGTAGTGCTGCCCTGTCCCATGAAAAGAAGTTGTTACAGATTATTCTTAGTAATTGGTATGGAGAAAACTCCACTTTCTAGATCGATGGATGTATGCCAGATGCAAGGGAATATGATTATTTGCTCCAATAAAAATACCACATCTGAAATGGCAAGTGAAACTTGAGACCTGGCCAAATTATTTTCACAATGATTCTCCAAGACCTATCTGGCTCTTACACTACTCTCTCAGGTGAGATAAGTAAATATTGTATAGAAATCATCACCTTGCATCTTTTAAATATTTATTGACGGCCCTTAGTTTAGCAATGACTTCATAGATGAGATTTTGCTTTAGATTTAGTATTTTGCTTCAATGAGGTGACTCCAAAAACTTTCATTTGACATTGCAAACATAATAACTCTTAATATGAAAGGTCAGAATGCCAGTGTGAGAACATTTTCAGTTGCCAATATAGAATTGTTTATCCAGTTTGTACTATGTTGTCTGGACCTAAATACATAATTGCTTGGTGGTTCAGCACATCCACTAGGAATGCTGTAAATTTAACGTGTACTCAAATTGCATTTATCACTTGATGTTCCTGTTTTTATTCTGATCAAAGAATTTGATTTTGGTACTCCAGGGACTGGCATCAATTTACAATCAATGTCAAGTAATCCTTGAAGATTCTAATTTTTTTCCTTTCTTCAGTGCATATTCATCTTTGAAATATCTCATAGATTGTTTTAGAAAAAACTTGGATAAATATTTACAATATTAATTCATGACAGTGGCACAAAATGTTTTCTCCAGGAAGATACCTCAATAATGAGATTTTAGTGTATGTCATTAGCTTAGGTTTAAGAACAAATTGAGACGCTCACATTTCTGACATGTTGTCTAATGTCAGTATTCTGTGTGCCAGAAATAGGCTTTTTACTGTTATATAGATGTTATATAGGTTAAAAAATAGACAAAATTAACCACTGTCACAGATCCTGACTCTAAATACTCTGGTTGCCACTCTATTTGCAGTACCTATTATGATTATTACATCTATTTTGCATGCGATGTTGAAATGTTGCTAACGGAACATAGTTAATATTTATTCAATCATTTCCATAGAAAATATGCTGTCCATTTAATTAGCAGCATCTCCATCATTGTCGCCAGTCTCCATAGGACATATATTCCTGAGACTTTCAAGAATACTGGTGCTCCCTAGACCAGTGTGATTTTTAATTTCTCAGTGAATGTATCTTCTGTCCCATAGGATGTATAGTTAGCAGGAGGTACAGTGAACTTTATATTTAAAAGCTCAGTTTCAACAATCTCATTATTGTTAATCTCTAAATTTAATTTTCCACATTTTTCCAAAAGTTCTAGCATGTATACCTCACTAGTAAGTCACCTTTATTTCAAACTTTATTCATCTGATCAGTAAACATACTAAATCAATTTTAAGATACTCAAGGTAGCTTACATTAATTTCTGAGTCAAAGATAGTGGATTTTATCAACAAATATGAAGCCAAATAGTGGAAAATTGAAAGTCATATCTTTGGGTAGATAGGCTAAGAGCCAATTTTCTATTCTCATATTTTTTGTTTGTTTTTTCCATCATTAATGAAATTTAATAGGTCAAACAGTAAGGCCACTTCTCCTTAGAATTTTCAGCTTTTATCTAGCCATATTTCTATGCAAGTTAAGCTGTTTCATTTCTAAATTAAAAGTTATTTTCTTTATCTACTCAAAGACATTACTAAAGCAATTTTTCCTTTTTTCTTTGCTATAATTTTTCCATTTTTTCTCATTTTAAAAATAGAAACCTTTTTGTGACCACACAACTTTTTTCAAATTTTCTTCACTTTTTATGTCAAAACTCCTCAAAAAGGTTATTGTTTTTTTCTGTCTCCAATTTCTCTTGTATACCTTCCTTAAACTCAATCCAGTCAGTATCTCACTCCTTCACACTCAATCCACTTAACAGCAGCAAACTTTCTTTTTATTTCTGGAACATGACATAATGTCTCTCACTATGACCCAGTTCCTTTGGATGTATTTATGACTTGTGCCTCATCTTTTTCATGTCCTTACTCAATGTTATCGTTTCATTGAAGGTTTCTACGACAACCATTTTAAAATATCAATACATTGTCCTTTCTCTAAAAATGCTGCATAATTTTTTTAGTTTTTAATACTGTATATGTCCACTTGTTAGAAAACAAGTTCTATTAAACCAAAGTTTTTTAAAACTCAATTTTATTTACTAATATATCTGCAATACTTAGAATAGTATCTGGCACATAAATTCTCAGCAGATATTTTTTGAATCAATTAAAAAATAGTATATTTTTATAATAAAATTATATTAATATTGTATCATTAAAATTTCATATTATAAAAGTATTTGTAAATCTAGCTGAAGGCTTTACAATATGCTGTTATATATTTATCTTATTAGATATCTGACTACATATAACTATTATTAATTTTAAAATTTTATCTTATAAAAATTTTTTTAACTTGAGGCAAAAATAATTATTGGATAGTTTTTAGATATGGAATTACACTATTCAAATGTCTGGACATATTTCTAGAAGTCAACTTTTTTATATTACTTTCCAAAAGAACTGAACTGATTTGCACTCACAAAAACAACTTTTGGAGAGTATCTATATGATTGACCTCTTTAATGTTGCACGCATAGGTCTGTGTTTGACATCTAAGATTTTTAGAATCCAAATAATCATGTGGAATTATTTTAAAATGTGATAAATATTAAAGACATTAAAATATTCATGATATTCGGGAAAATCTAATCAATGGAAACATAATCAAACAGTGTTGATATAGACTTTATATCTTACAATTGTTCCTCACTGATATCTAAATTTTTTAAATGTTAAAAATAAATTAGTGGACTGGGTTCGGTGGCTCAGCCTGTAATTCCAGAATTTTAGGAGGCCGAAGCGAGTAGATTGCCTGAGCCCGTGGGTTCCTGACCAGCCCGGGCTACTTGGCGAGACCTGGTCTCCACAATAAATCAAAAATTAGCCGGACATGGTAGCGAGTGCCTGTAGTTTCAGCTACTTGGAAGGCTGAGGTGGAAGGATCGCTGGACCCCAGCAGGTGATGCTGGAGTGGCGTTGAGTGTGGCACTGCACTCCAGCCTGGGCAACGGAGTGAGACTCCAACTCAAAAATAAATAAATAATAATTGATCAATTAATTTGTGGTGCTTTGTCACAATATTTATTCTAATAATTGACAAATTCTGTGTTCTTTTCCCCCCTCGTATAATGTTTTCATCTCATTACCACACGAAAGTCTTGGAATCTAATAAAAATTGAAGGTAATGGAAAAAGCAACTATTTTCCACACAGTTTAACATTTAGAAAGGCCTGGCCAAATCCATTTAACTCATTGGTATAATGACACTTAAAAAATATACTTTCTTGTAGTTGATAAAACTCTAAGATAATAAGTAAAACTGGTGAAAAACATACGGCTACTTCATTGTAGAGTACACATATTCTGATTATAATTTAAATATTCTGTGAACACAATTATGAGAGCTCTCATAGTATGACATATCTAGGGAAAAATGTTTCCATATATAATATAATATTCTATATTAGAAAGGAAAACTACTATACTTATTCATAAAAATAGACATGAGTGACTCAGTTTTTCACTTTCAGTCATTTGTTTATGAATATTGCTTGTTTTATAATAACTTTTTTTCCAGCAAAATATTTTTTGCTATGCACAGTAACGCATTTGTAAGTTAACTAGATTTAATCATTCCAGGATACACATGTACTTCAAAACATCATGTTGTATACGTTAAAAACATAAAGCATTATCTGAAAATTTTTAATAAAGAAAGAAATAAAGTATATTTTGTGCTTTTAATTAATTTCTCCTACTGGTACCCATAGTATAATCAATCTTTACCACATTTTGATGTCTGCTCTACTTTCGCAGTTTAAAGAGCTCATCTGTTATGATTTTCATATCATATTTTACTTTTGTTGTATCTAACTTGTTACAGAATCGGGATCACATACCCAAAGAGCTAAAGAGATTATTCCTTAATACAAATTATCGAAATAAAATGAAAATAGTAAATTGTAGTGCTTTATCTAAATGGGCAACTGCTACTCTGCTTAAGTAAATTGTTACTCTCTGAGATGTGAGTCCATATTTGCCAAATATTCGGCATTTTGGAGATAAATAGAAATGCATTTTTTTTTGTGTGTGAAATGGTGTAATTTTTATGTGTTATCAATTAATTTTTATTTTAAAAAGATGGAATGCAAAATAGATTACTAGTGAAATGTCAGTTTGGTCTGTTCACTGGCAATCAGCCTGCAAACTGTTATAGAACAAATTAGGATGCTTGTTTCAGTCTGTGCCATTACTACAAGTCTGGTAATGATATTTACAACCATTTGCCAAATGATAAGAGCATATCTAATAATTTTAGACGAATGATATAGGAATCTTATTGAGATAGGATACTTCTGTTAAGGATCTCATGATAGATTTAATTATGATGGAGTGCTATAAATACAAAATCCTAAGTCTTGACTTTAAATTTCTTCAGAAATTCAAGTATTCTTTTAGTCTTGAATAGTAACCTTATTTTTGAAAGGTTGAAGTAATATTTAATGTTTCTAAAACAAAAATTAAGACTGAATACTATTTTAGTAACTCATAATTTTATTTCATTTTATTTGTTTGTTTGTTTGTTTGTTTATTTGAGTTGTAGTCTCACTCCGTCGCCCAGGCTGGAGTTGCAGTGGCACGTTCACCACCACCCCAGCGTCAACCTGCTGGGCTCCGGTAATCCTTCCGCCACAGCCTTCCAAGTAGCTGGAAATACAGGTATGCGCTACGACACCTGGCTAATTTTTTATTTATGGTAGAGACGAGGTCTCACCAAGTTGCCCGAGCTGGTCTCGAAACCGCGGACTCAGGCAATCCACTCGCCTCGGCTTCCCAAAGTGCTGGGATTACCGGTTGAGCCACCAAACCCCGCCAACTCATAATTTCAAAAATTTATTTTTTCTTTTTATATTTCTAAGTGTGATAGCATAAAGTGTTTCTTTTAAAACATTCAAAATAAAAAATCCCAGAGAACTACTGTTTTTATTTTATGTTAACTTATTTGTGTCTTCTCTGTGTGCATGTGTGTTAAAAAATTACACTGAAATACCACTGGTATTAATAGTCAAAAATCATATTTGCAGTGGTTAAATAATGACTTTCAACACATAGCCTTAAAATGAAAAAAAAAGTATTATTGAAGTATTCTTATGTCAGACTTTCTTTGATTTCTTTGATTCTCAGTCAGCTGAAGCTTCATTCAAATAAGAATGATGCTCAGACTGTCATCATAATGGAGTGATCACATTCTATATATTTTTTCATAATTCTAAAAATTTTGTTCAGATCACACAAATAAAATACTTTGTTTTTTTCCCATTGACTCAATAGCTTAATTTTAAACCTATTGCATACTGCAAATTGTGTCTTTATGTCTAGGATTACAATGAGAGGTGACTATGCTGACTGGCATTTTGTTCTACATCGTAGCTATGAATTTATTTTTGTGTGTGTAATTTTCTTCAGAGTTCACAAGTGTTACATAAATAGCCAGGTATGACAAGTGACACTTACAACTCTACATACAAGTCTTATAGAGCAGTACAATATAGAGTAATGACAGCATAGAAGAGCCTTAAAGCATTTTAAAATACCTGAGGTATTAGCATTTACTGATTGACAAAAGTTTATGTAGTTAAGGCATAGTAGAAAAATCTTTAATTTTTAAGTGCAATATATTCTTTAATTATGTGTAAGCATAGACTAGATAGCAATAAAATATACTAGCTAACCATCACAAAAAAATCCAAAATTATGTTGCAATTTAACTAGCCAATTCAAAGGATGTCTAGTATATAACAAAATATATTCTTCATGTAAATGACCCTTTTCAAAAAAAATTGCAAATCATTTGTAAAAATGGCTTTTACATGACTGTTGACTTCAAGCTCAAAAATCCAAGTGAATATAGCTTGCACAAAATAGGGAATTCACTGATCCATAGTCACGGGTTACAATGAATTACCAAAAGTTTGAGAATTTACACACAGCAATGACATCAAGAATCCTCTTCTCCTTTCTCTTTTTCTGCTTCTTTTCTGAATTTTGGTTTCAATCTCAGTCAGATTTTGTCCTTTGACCAATGACAGTCCCTGAGGTATAAATCAAACAGCATAGAAAAAATAGAAAAAATGATTGTTTTCTTTCAGTTCTCATTTAGTAATAAAAGAAATTCTAAGAAGATATTCTGACAATAAGAGTCATATTTTGGTAAATAAAATGTATGAGTTAACAGGCCATTGATTCTATTATCTTATACTTGGTGATACTTCAAAATGTTAGATTTAGTATTTCCTGGAAGTTTCACTTATTGTCAAACATGAACTTGCCCGTTTCAATGAAAGAAAAATCAGTATTTTCTTTCTCAAGTATAAGTGAGCTAATATGCTACCTATACCAGGCACTTCCACACATGAACCTACATGAACCTGTAGTTTTAGAAATTGCTATAAATAGCATATCTGAGATAGAAAAATGGTGTCTTTAGGTTTCCACTGAATAAGTACAGCTGCTTTGTTAAAATGAATACAAGCTGGTTTGCAACATCATCAGATGTAGTTGTATCCAAAAAATTGAATATATTTTGAATCCATAAGAAACATGTACAAAGCATAGTAACTTACCCACTAATTCATACTTAAGCATGAATTAAAGCCATCTTCACTTAGCCTATCTTTCTGACTACCAACATTTGATCCATTAATAAGTTCCAAGAGTTTTGCTTTCTAAATCTTTTCCTAATGTAGCTCACATATTATTCTATTTTAATTGCAACAACCATTCTCATTTTTTATGAATATAGTAAATAACTAATTTGTCTTTTTATATCCCCTTCAACTTAGACTTCATGCTACTAAAGTGATTTTGCAAAAGTGAAATTTGATCAGGATTGATCATTAATAGCCCTTCTTTGAATTAGACCATGTTGTAATCATGACCAAGTTAAAAATCCCAGCATAATGGAACTTCAGACCAATATACTTTGCTTACAATGTTTCCCTACATTTAAATATCATTTTGGCATCTTTAAGGTATGATGAACTTTCAAAAACAATTTCATAGGAGAAGATGTTCTTCACAATAATTTGAGGCATATCTAATTTTCATAATTTTTCAAATCAGATAATTGTAGTTTATTCTAGTTACATAGAATCCTGCTAATCACAAGTTTTCAGTAACAAACTGGCAAATATAGATCAGCTGTGAGTGAATGTACAATGTTTAAATAAGCATCAGTAGTAATGTAGCAGAAAAAAAGAATTATTAGTTAGAAAAAATGATTATCAAGCATTCTCCCTTTCAAATATGAAAATATAATTTTATGGGACTGAGAATGTTTTTGTTCACTTTCATCTACAAGAACCTGGGAAGGGAGGAGATAAATATTTATATTGCTAAACACTGCCAGTTCTTTTAAATATAAAGTGATGAGATTTTATTAAGTAATTCTATTAGCAAATATCAATAAAGTACTTTTTTAAAAGAAAACCCAAAGCTGAGGAGTACGCACTGGGAAATAGTTAAAACTTCCTAATGATAAGATGGCTGAAAGGCTAGATTATAATTTCAGTTCTAATGATTTTTATATTAGAAACCATAAAAGTCGAATATACTGGCCCCAAACTTTCAGTAACAACTAATCCATAAGTACTTTGTGTTAGTATTGTGTAACAACTCAGTTAAAAGAGGTTATGTTCTTTTCCTGGTTTTGAGTTCTTTGCTTGATGAGCTAGTTTGGACACATTCTTTTGATAGTGATGGCAAAAATTGTGAAAAAAAAAAGAAAAAGCATGCAATAATTCTTGAGGTGTAGGGTTGAAAGTGGCATACCATCACTTCTGTTTCTTCATTATTTTAGGGATCAAAGCAAATGCAAAACACAATTCCAGATTCATTCACAAATCTTCGTTTTAGGAAAAACTAAAAAGTTATATATAAAAAGTCATAAAAAGGAAATTAGAAAAAAAATTGTATAAATTGTTTTATATTCAACTCTTGTACCCATATTAGAGTGAAAGATAGTATTACTGTGTTTCAATCTCTTCCTTCTTGACCCTTTTAGAATGTGCAATGATCCTGGCAGAAGGATCAGGCTTCACAACAAAATACTATATGGAGACTAGACACTTTTAAAAACAAACCTTAACGATGAAAGTAACCAGAAATTTTAATTAAAATTACCTTGGGAGGACTTATGAGTTCACATGCAGCACAGTCTGTATCTTGAACCAATGATAATCTAAATAATTAAAACAGCCATGTGTGCATCTTAACCATATCTATTTTAAAAATAATTGTACATGTAGTGAAAACATAACTCTTATTTTAATCTTACTACATATTCACAGATAGATACCAGAAATCATTTTGAGATTGAAGTTGCATTTTCAACCCTTATCTTTTAGATAGGAAATGAATATAAAAAAAATTGTATTAACTTTTAATAGTAAATGCATTCAGAAACTTTCTTCTTCATGTTGCAGGCAAATAAATTATCTTCACAGTGTTATGTAAACCAACATCAAAAAGATATGCCCAAATTTATCAGTGTTTCAATGTTTACTAGCTTTTTTTTTTTTTTTTTGAGTCGGAGTCTCACTGTGTCGCCCAGTCTGTAGTGCCACACCCGGCTAATTTTTTTTTATTTATTGTGGAGATGAGGTCTCGCCAAGTTGCCCAGGCGGGTCTTGAACCCGCGGGCTCAGGCAATCCACTCACCTCAGCCTCCCCAAGCGAGGGATTACAGGCTGAGCCACCGAGCCCGGCTTACTAGCTTTTTTTTAGCCATTACTGATTCTGAAAGAAGGAAGTATCAAGTTAGGACTTTTCAGTATAGTGGAGACTACATCCAAAGTAATTACTCGAGGTAGCATCAAGAAATGAATTGGAATTGAAAATTTACAATAGTAGTCAGCTTACCACAAAGAGATATAAGAGAGAAAAAAAGTGCCAGATGCTTTGAATGAAATTATTAAAATTAAACAGAAGCTTCTGAGACTGTCCTCTAAAAGTCATCAATAGCCTGCAATTTTAACTATGTCAGAGTATGTTAGCATTTACAAGTAGGGACACCCCAAAAATCAGAATTTATTTATTTTTAAAAATGTGTATTTATTCTTACAAGTTTGAACTTCAGTCACCTTCAAAGTATTTTTTATTTGACGCACTACACCTATAGAGATGCTTTTTCCACTAATCAAAACAGTTTCTTAACTCATTAAATTTGATGCCTTTTAGAGCTTTTACCATTTTTTTTCCCACCTCTTCCACATCAGCAACACGTTTCCCTTTGGGGACTTTTCATTCTTGAAACAAAAAGAAGTCACTCGAGGCAGATCAGGTGAATAGGAGGGGTCGGGCCGGGGGTCATGCCACTTTTGGTCAAAAACTGCTGAAGACTCAGCGCAGTGTGGCAGGTGCTGCCACTGTGGAAGAACCAGTCACCTGTTTGCCACAGCTCGGGAGTTTATTCTGCAGACCTGCAAGTTTCTCAAAAATTCCAGACAAAAACTTTGGTTAACCATTTAAGTCAGAGGAACAAATTCTGAGTCTACTACAGTAGGCCTGCCCTCTGAATGATAGTTTGTTT
>CAUYQG010019833.1:0-24502 GCA_963574415.1 Tarsius wallacei | reverse complement strand
AGTCTTATTCACTCTTTCCATCCATTCCCTAATCCCTGTCATATTCTGGGGCCAGTCATTGGTGACTTCCATTGTTTGGGCACCAAGGTCTGGTTTTTCAGGAGTTTTCTCTTTGGTACACTTGAAATTGCATGTGGTCTTCCTTTGGTTTTTCCTCATTTGTGATAGATCTCTTGTTTTTTCTCTTTTGTTCTGTTATTCAGTGTCAGTGGGAGAGGCTTTCCCTTCTGATGTTTGCTCAGTCCTCTATCCTTCCTGATCTGGGCTCTGGACTTGTTCTATTTTGAAATAGGACAGTGGATGGGAAGCTTTGCTGTCTCTTGTAGTTTTTGAAATTTGAATAAAGTAGGATTCAGAAACTACTTGCAAATTACAATGTTCACTTATTGTGGTATGTGTTCCCTGAGACTCACTCCCCACCACCACTCTATATGATGATGCAAAGCAGAAACCAATGCAAAAAGCAATTGAACACATGCTCACACAGACATACAGACACCCCAAGACAAACTGGAATAACAATAAAATGTAACAAAACAAACAACAACATCAAAAAACCAAGAAAAGTAAACACACACACACACACACACACACACACACACGTGCCTGGCACAAAGTGAATAGAAGAAAAACAGAAAGACCAGGGGGAAAAACAAGGAATTCAGATCAAACCCTCACACATATATTGACACATGCCTTCAACTATAAAAAATGAAAATAAAAAAACTCAAAAGAGCAAAAACAAACCAACAACAACAACAAAATTGAAAGATGAACACTCAATCATTCACATATGCACATAAACAGAAAACAACAAATAAAAGAAAGAAACAGAAAAAGAAAAGAAGAAAATATTTGGGTGGGGAATGCAGATCAAACCCTCACATACACATTCATGCACAAAGGAAAAATATTTAAAAACTAACAAACAGTCAAAGAATTTTTTTAAATTAAAAAAAATTAAAAATTAAAAAAAAGAAAAAAAACCTCTCCCTTTTGTGGCAGACTCTGTAATTGTTCCTCTAATCAGGTCTCTCCTGCAGAGCTACCTCTTTCATTCTCTCTTCAGTGTCCAGAGCAGGAAAGGAAGAGGGGTAGTGGAGGTGGGTGGGGCTGCAGTTCTCCCCTCCCACTCTCATATGGTCAGGGAGTTCTCCTCAGGTGGGGAAATGCAGGATTGTACTTGCAAGGGGTGCCCCAGCCAGGCCTATCCTGGAATGGAGTTCTCCTATTTCGGCTGCTTTCCAGTCTCTGCCTGGGTTTGTCCCTCTCATTTGTGGCCCAGCTATGTGGGTCTGAGATTCAGAGGATTGCTGGGGAGGAGGGAGTTTGGGTCAGCCCCAGACTCACCACTAATCTCTTTGGAGTCCTTCCTTGTCCTTTTCTGGCCACACCCTTTATTCTGCAGCTGGATCAGGGTAGGGAGTAGGGCATCTGGAACTCAGCACTCATTAGGTCCCTCCGAAGTTTATGCTTTCAGGATATTCCCTTTGGGTCATGATCAGTCCCTGAGTAGTTGATCCACTAGTCACAGAGATTGGGTCTTTTGCTCCGTGGTGAGCAAGTCGGAGCACTTTCCTGCCCCACCTTCAAGATGGTGGTAGGATCCCTCTCTTGTCCTCTTCCATGGGACTTTGCCTCTGGACTCTCTCTGCAGCCCCTGCTGCCAGTGCCCTGCCAGGTGTTGAAGTGGTGAGGCAAAGCCTGGAGCCGGCAGTTGCTTCTGCTGCAATGGTGAGGGATAACCTGGGGCAATAGTCTCTCCCCGTCACTTTTCACAGGAAAACTTTTGTCCGTTTAAAAAAAAAAGGCCGGGCTCAGTGGCTCAGCCTGTAATCCCAGTGCTTTGGGAGGCCGAGGTGAGCAAATTGCCTGAGCCTGTGGGTTCGAGACCCACCTGGGCAACTTGGCGAGACCTCATCTCTACAATAAATCAGAAATTAGCTGGGCATGGTAGTGCGCCTGTAGTTCCAGCTACTTGGATTGGAAGGCTGAGGCGGAAGGATCGCCAGAGCCCAGCAGGTCAAGGCTGCAGTGGCTAGGAGCAGCCACTGCACTCCAGTCTGGGTGACAGAGTGAGACTCCAACTCAAAAAAAAAAAAAAAAAAAAAAGGCATGGCACTCAGCTTCTGCGACCTGGGAAGAGCCAGGACCAAGCAGAGAAGCTGCAGCACCAGCTGTTGCACCAGAGGCCTGGCCACTTGCTCACAAGCCCCCACTTAGTCAGTCCCTCCCAGCATTTTCTTCCCAGGAAGGGTTTGGTTGATTTAAAAAAGAAAGAAAAAGAAGGAAGGGTGGGAGGGAGAGAGGGAAGAAAATGGTGCTTGACTTTCTGCGCCCCTGGAATTGCTAGGGTCCAAGCCCAACAGCTGTGGCACCAGCCACTGCACCAGGAGAGCCTTGGCTGCTAGCTCCCTAACCCTCACTCAGTCAGTCACTAACATCCCCACTCGCTCATCAGCACATACACAAAATTTTCCACATACTCACTCACTCACACCAGGGCTTGCGTAGTCTGACTGGCTCGGCTTTCATCTTCCTGACCTCCTCTGGTTCATTTTTTTATTGCTAGACTCTTTCACTTTATAGACTCTTCCTTTAGCTCTG
Source organism: Tarsius wallacei (assembly GCA_963574415.1). Taxonomy (NCBI): domain Eukaryota; kingdom Metazoa; phylum Chordata; class Mammalia; order Primates; family Tarsiidae; genus Tarsius; species Tarsius wallacei. The sequence goes on along the minus strand of CAUYQG010019833.1, from coordinate 21,895 downwards.
GGAAAAGTTTTCTTGTCTTTTCTTCCTTTTTAATGTCATTTCCTCTGTTTTCTCTCTTCTTGCATTCTGAAACTGCTGGTTGTCAGATGTTAAACTTTTCTGTTTTCAGTGTCTTGAGCCTTTTGCTTTATGCTCTGGGAATTATCCTTGACTTTATCTTCTAGACTTTCAGTTGAACTTTTGTACTTTAGCAGCTTACTGTTTTTTTAATTTACAAGCACCCTTTTTTGTTCTTGGATAGTTCCTTTTTCATAGCTCTCTATTCTTATTTTTGGACTGCAACATCTTCTTGAATCTCTCTAAAGATAATTGATCATTTAAAAATTGTCTTTCATTTTCTGAATGATCTCAGTTTCCTTCAGTTTTTAAAATCTACTTATTTATTCTGGTCTTTCTTGTAAGCTTTTCTTGAATTTTATATTTTTATTTTTATTTTATTTCAGTACTGTTAAGGGGTGCAAATAGTTTTTGGTCACATGTTTGCACTGTATAGTGGTGAAGAAGTCTGGACTTTAAGTGTACCTACCACTTCCACTTGAGCACAGGTGATTTTTCGTCCTTCCACCCCCTCCCTCCATCCCCATTCTGAGTCTCCAGTGTCTATTATATCGTTCTCTGTGACCTTGGAGACCCTTAGTTTAGCTCCCCCTTGGAAGAGAGAACATGCAGTGTTTGGTTTTCTGTTCCTATGTTAGTTCATTTAGGATGCCATGTTCTTCAGTTCCATTTAAGTTGCTGCAAAAAGACATTTATTCCCTTTGATGGCTGCATAGTATTCCATAGTGTCTATATGCCACATTTTCATTATCCACACTGCTCAGCTGATGGGCATTTAGGTTGATTTCACATCTTTGCAGTTGGAAATTGTGCTGCAATGAACATGAGAGTGCAGGTGTCTTTTTTATATAACGATCTCTGTCCCTTTGGGTAGGTAAGCTTTTCTTGAATTTTAGATGCTCCTTGATTGTCTATGTTTCTTAACAATTTTATTAAGATATCATTTGCATATCACATAATTCACTCATTGAAAGTGTAAAGTTCACTGGCTTTTAAAATATTTACATAGTTGCATGTCCATCACCACAATCAGTTTCAGAACTTTTTAATTATCTTCCCCAAAGCAAACTCCATGCTCATTAGCTGTCACCCCTCTCCCATTCTTTTGCTTACCCTTCCTACTGTCTAATCCCCAGCCTAGGCAACTACTGTATTTGAAAATAAGAGATTAGAAAGATTGACTTGTTGCTCTGGGGGCTTCCAGAATGAAAGTCGGTGAGAAGACAATGGTTGAAAGGGAGAAGAAGGCAGAGATATAGAGGTCCAATGGAGTCCAAACCCCAGAAATCCAGGTCTGGAGATCAGAACCTTAGAGAACCCTGAGAGGGACTAGCGTTGCAGAAAGCAGTCACGCCACTCTTGGTGATCTTCCTCACTTCCATGCTCAGGATGCAGAGGAAATTCTGCCTACCATAGATGATAATGCAGTGCTTCTAGATTTAAGCTTCATGAGGGTGGGATTGCACCTGTCTTGTTCACAACTGTATTTCCTGCACTTAGCATAGCTCATGGTAGATATTGCATATGTAGAGTAATTCAACATCTTGCATTTATGTTATTATTCCCAGTTTGTAGTGCACATTTGAGATAGGCAGGTGTGCAAAAGTGGATACACCATGGCACTAAATTGAGCTTCAATTGTAGGGCCTTGTCCTTGCATGAGCCTTTTTTTTTTTTTTTTTTTTTAATTTCAGCAGCTTTATTCATCTAACTTTTCTATAGGGCGAAGAAACAGCCACCCATTAAAAAACAAAGTATTAAAAGAGAAATTCCAAATCATTCAAGGTGAGGGGCCTATGGCAGCAAGGGTTCCCACCCCCTTCCCTTTCTCTTTCTGTAGCCAATGGACCAGCAGCACAATTTGTTTCTTGAAACTTTGGGGTATGCATGAACCACTTTCAAAACCCTGTTCCCAATTCTGTATTTGTCACTTTTGCATTCCTTTTCTTAAAGAAGGCCTACAAAATTATATTTTGTAGTGTTGGGCATTAAAAATTTTGAACCACTGGGTGCGGTGGCTCAAGCCTGTAATCCCAGTACTTTGGGAGGCCAAGGCGAGAGGATTGCCTGAGCCCAGGGGTTCGAGACCAGCCTGGGCAACTTGGTGAGACATTGTCTCTACAATAAATCAAAAAATTAGCTGGGCTTGGTAGTGTGTGCATGCAGTTTTGGCTACTTGGAAGGCTGAAGCAGAAGAATCACCAGAGCCCAGCAGGTCGACACTGGCTTGACTGTGAATGTGCCACTGCACTCCAACCTGGGCGATGGAGTGAGACTCCAACACCCCCTCCCCCCAATTTTTTTTAAACCTAGACCTACCTTTCTAGATATAGCCGAAGTTGTTAGCCCCAGTTTAGAGCTCTAAAAGCTGTGGTTTAGAGAGTTGAGTAGGGGCCATGGGCCCCTTCTCCCAAGGCCACACATCCGGTAAGTGACATTTCATACCTGAATGATTCCTCCCACTACTTGTCATCCTCATCCCCCCAAGGTGAAGGTACAGCTTCTGATGAATGCCTGTGCCCAGGATACCAGCCACTGGGAGTAGTGCTGGACCTGATTCTGCCCAGAGTAATCCTGGTAATGACTATACATGGGAGGTGTCTGTGTCCCCTAAGCTCACAGGCTGCCCTCTCTGTCCAACATGAACCAAGCAAGGAAAGTCCACACATCCTCCTCCTCCCCCATCCACACATTTCAATTTTAGTTATGAAATTCTTTTGGAAGTATTTTCTCTGAACAATAAAAATACTGAATCTTCCTTTCCACTTTGGTTTCTGAATTAGACTTTTAATCTCATGTTGTTTCATGGTCTTAAAATAAAGTATAGGATCTAAGGAGAATGAAAAAAAAAGTCAGAGATCATATTTTCAGCTGCCAACTAATTTGGTGATGCTTCCAGGTGGGAATATCAATGTCAGCCCTGCAGAGGTGAATCACACATTCCATTGTGTTGTGCCGCTGACTTACTTTCTTCTTTAAAAATTAACTTACCCACCACGCTTTCCAGCTTTTCAGTGAAGTGTATGTCATGCTTCTCTTTTCCCAGACATGAGTGTATGTGTTTTGAATAGAATCTGAGCTGGCAGTGTCAGAGGAGATAGTCTCAGTCTATCAGAGGATTGAACTGGACTCCCTGGAGATAGACCGGAACTCCTGGATGTCTCAGGGGCTTGAGTTTCTGAAAACCTGCCTACCAGCCCCTAAGCTAATGTGGAAATTGGCTTTTGAGACTTATTTATCCTGAAATTATTGATCCAGTAGCAATTTAGGAGGGTTAAACTCTCTTGGGAATTAACATGGTGTGATAAAAAATACAAAGGTTACATACAGAGCCTTCCTGTTTGTATATGTGTGTGTGGTTTTTCCCTTTCTGCCTGTGCCCTTACCCTCAACCCTCACAGGCTTGAGATTCATCCAAACCTGATGCTAGCTACTGTGTGTTTAGGCATTAGAATGTTTCCTAGCCAGGCATGGTGGCTCATGCCTGTAATCCCAGCACTTTGGGAGGAAGAGGCAAGAGGACTGCCTGAGTCCAGGGGCTCGAGATCAGCCTGGGCATCTTGGCAAGACCTCGTCTCTACAGTAAATCAGAAAAATTAGCCAGGCATGTGGCTCGTACCTGTAGTTCCAGCTACTTGGAAGGCTGAGGTAAAAGGATCACCTGAGCCCAGCAGGTTGAGGCTGTGGTAGCCATGAGCATGCCACTGCACTCCAGCCTGGGTGACAGAGTGAGTCTGACTCAAAAAAAAAAAAAAAAAAGGTTCCTTCCCATGTGGTAAATAGTTATTGCCCCAGCCCCTCTGTCTTTTCTCCAAGGACTTTTCCACAGTGCAAGAACCAAAAAGGATGATACAACAAGGAATTTCTGGGACCCTGCTCTACTACATGGATGGCATGTCTTCTGATTAGTCGGTGACTATACCACATATCACAGGCAAATAAGTACTAAAAATTTAAATAACATTAAATGTAGGTAGTTTGAAAGATCATCCTGCTCTTGACAAAGTCTGATCACATAAGTGCGTTGAAACGAACAATAAGCTCCTCTTTGAAACCCTGGTTCCTTGGCAAATCAGAAGAAAAGTTGTCCATTTAAAGATTGAATTCTCAGGGCTCCTCTCAGGGCGTGCTTGCCTTTTCACTTTGCTTTGTCAAGATTTAATCAACACTGGTAACAGTAAAGACATAAAATGAGGCATTGGAGCCATCCCTGAGTCTAAGTCAGGACATTATTGTGAGCACTCTCTGAGTTTTACTTCCTTATAAGAGCATGTATAAGTACCAAAGAATGTATGCCACAAGCAAGGCCAGCTTTCATCTGTCAGCAGCTTAAAATGTTTAGGACAGTTCACAGACCAGAAATATGCACCATACTGAGGTGCTCAGCAACAGATGGAACACGTAAAACCTGACTGACTCAGAACATCTCTGTACCTTAGGTGGCCTTTGGTTGAGCCTGGAATTAACCTTCATAAACACAGACTCCTCTCTCAAGAATATATCCTCCAAGAAGAACGCTTCTCATGGCCAGCCCTGAAAATGTAGTGTGTGCATGGGCAAATCTGCAATGGCTATGAGAAAAAAGCACTAGAGATGCAGGTTTCAGCCTTTCAAAAAATCAGTGTCAGTTTCTCCTCAGTTCTACCTAATAAGCTAGGCTATCCAGGACTATATGATAGCGTTGGCCTCATTCTGTTTTGTCCTCGTAAGTCTCCTGCTTCTGTTTATATTTAACCTAAACCCTCTCATCCTTCTCCTGTGGCCATGGAAATATTTTAAACTAACTAAGTTGTCCAGGACTTGTTTTTGCCAAAGGGTATTTTTCCCAGTAGCTTTAGAGACTCCTGTGAGGGTCACACCCCACAGAGTAGCTGATGTGTGGCAGGAGGTAGGGCTTTTGGTTCTGGCAGGAAGGAGCCTTTGCTGCTCTCAAGGAGATGTTCTTGCCTCTCCAAACTTTTCTCAGAGCAGACTGGACATGACTAGCATAGCAAGTTTTAGCCATCCTCTTAATTCCTGTGCATGGACAGTGTACATGCTAACAAGCCATGTGGGAAGAGAACATGACAAAGAAAGAGACCATTCCTGATAAAGTCCAAAGAGGATGAGGAGATACCTTGGCCTCCTGGATAAATTCTAAATTGTTTAGGAGGACTTGCTTCAAGGCACTGATGTCTGTGTTTTTCCTGATGATACCATATAATCCATATAATCCTGCTACCCCTCTAGATTGCTCTTAAAGCCTTCCTAAGGCTGGAGTGTTAAAGTACCAGGTTTTTGCAGAATTCAGACAATCCTATCAGGTATCAACCATGAGACAATCTATAGTGAAAAGAAGCTTGCAGTGTCCCATGTTTATTAACCATTTTCTCTGTGACAGACACTGACTAAAAAGCTAATTATCATATTACCTCATTTGGTCCTTAACAATATTCTTGTCAAGTAGGTGTTACTGTCTCCATTTTACTGATTAGAAAACTGAAGCTCAGAGAAGTTAAGAAACTTACCTCAGGAACCAGGATTTAAGCCCTAGTCTATCTAACTCAAGAATTTTCTGGCATGCTACCATTCTTTTGGCAAAAGATGACAAATTTTTTTTTTTTTTTTTTTTTTGATTTGTAGTCTTATTCCGTCGCCCAGACTGGAGTTCAGTGGCATGCTCCTGGCCACCACAGCCTTGACCTGCTGGACTCCGGCAATCCTTCCGCCTCAGCCTTCCAAGTAGCTGGAACTACAGGTGCACGCTACCGTGCCTGGCTAATTTTTTTGATTTATTGTAGAGATGAGGTCTCGCCAAGTTGCCCAGGCGGGTCCCGAACCCGCGGGCTCAGGCAATTCACTCACCTTGGCCTCCCAAAGTGCGGGATTACAGGCTGAGCCACCGAGCCCGGCGATGACAGATTTTTAAAAAGTAAAATGAATAACTGCCCTCATTCATCTTTAAGCTCACCTTGTCATATAATTGACAAGACCCATGCTTCTATAATATGGGATATTTTTCCCCAAAGAGATCCCCTATGGGAGTTGTTTATTTGATAGATGGCCCTATACACTTGTGTATGCTAGCTATTCACCAAATGCTACTGTTGTTGAGTAGAAAAAAATATAACCCCATGTTCTGCAAGACCTTGTCAATAGCCAAAAAAGATCCTGGGTCTAAATGACATTAGGATTTTCCTTTTAGGTCTCCCACTTATGTGCTGAAATGGTGATTATTCAGTATGTTGCAGTGATATTCTGAACAGGGAGATTGCACCATTGGGGCTACTCAGAAATATGCAATGAGGTTGGTTAGGATGTCTGTCGTAATTTAGTTCCTACATTTTCAGCTTACCAGCCTGCCCGTCCAGTGTTCTTCAGAGGACGTTAAGATCCTGTATCAGAGAATAGAAGTCTATTCTATTAGAGCTATGTATGAGTCTTGACAGTTAAAGGACAGAAAGGCTAGTGGGGGGCTGAGGTACAGCCCATCGTCATTTACAGTGGTGCAATGAGCAGCTCTCATATGATTGCAGGAAAGGGAAGGAAGTCAGTGTTTGAGTGCTCGCCTGCCTGTCTAGACCATGTTTACTCCCCGCCATGGTGGCAAGGGTCAGCCACTCCCACAGGATTGTCATCAGCAAGTCCATTCACAGCTAGCAGAAGTGCAAGCACAGTCTTCCCAGGGGTGCATTAGGGGTCAAAGAAATCCATTTAAATGCATCAGAATTGTGACCAAGGATGTCAAAGGCTCTGAAGAGCATTCCTTTATGAGGAAACTTAGCCACAGTCAGGGAGCTGGAACTAGAGGCAGATTCAGCTTGCACTCAGTTCATTGCCTTCCCCCTTTATTCTCTTTTGCCCAAAGAGTGTTAATAAGATTAGATGAAGAAAGGGCTCTTAGGGGAAAAAAGGTCTCTGTGATTAAATCCACTTAGGAAACAGTAGGTTAGATAAAGTTACCACAGGATGTCCGAGAGCCTTTATTATACACTTGATTCTAAAATAAAGAGCACATCTTTTTGCACTTTAGTGTTTCCAAATTTAGAGCAAATCTTAGAATTGATGTCAGAGGCAGGACTGGGAGTAGAGTGAGTCAACTGAGGTGTGTAGAGAACGAGATTCATGCAGGTGGATCCTGAGAGTGTGTATGACACCTTGCTTGCCTCACACTCCTGGCTCTGGTCAGAATGAACCTGCCTAGCACTAGGCAGAAGATTCAGGTGTGCTGAGGTTGTTTCACCTGCACTAGATGCAGAGACTTAGCCAGTCTTTGGATAAGCTTGTTCATTTGATGGCATCTTAGGGGAGTTCTTAAGATAGGGAGCCCACCAATGTTGAATTTTAACTTAGAGTCTTTCATTGTCTTTTACATGTCTTTTAAGTGATTTTTATTTTTAAATATATATTTTTAAAAAGATTGCTGTAACTTGCAGTGGAAAAGCCTGGCAAACACCCCCTTAACCAAGTAATCAAGTTAGCATCATCATTGATGTCATGTGGCTACCATGTCCCCTTTGATATGATATACTGAGAAGGGCATTTCATCTCTGTGGCATTTTTTTAAATTAAAAAAACCCATCACTCCCATTTAATTTTGAGAAAAACAAGAGAGAAACTCAAGTCAGGATATGTTGTCCAGGATATTTGACTAGTAGTCGTCAAGACTGTCAAGGAAAGATTGAGGAACTGCCACAGACTAGAGGAAACTGTAGAAATATGACAACTGAATACAATGTTATTCCTGAAAGTGGAATCCACAAAAGAAAGAATACATTCTAGAAACACTTGTGAAATCCAAATAAAGTCTGAGATTTAAGTAACAGTCATATACCAACATGTGTTTCTTAGTTTTGACAAATGTTCCTTGGTATTGTAAGATGTTAACAACAAGAGTCTGGGTAAAGGATGTATGGGAACACTCTGTACTGGCTTTGCAGCTTTTTTGTAAATCTAAAACTATTCCAAAGGAAACTGTGTATTTTTAAAAATGTGTTATGAATCAGCATTATAAAGGCAGGGTTTTGGGTTTTTTTGTCACACTCCAGGCAGTAATTAAAGGCAACAGAGATTGCCAAATCTGTAGGAATGGATCGTGGAAGCTTCACCGTGGGGAGAAGATGGTGTGACAGTTCTTGGAATGCTGATTCCTTCGTCTCCAAGAATCTGTCAAGAACTTCCAGCTGACACTTAGCAAAGTCATTACCTTCTAGTCACATGTTATTCAATTAAGGAAAATATGAAGCTATAAGCTTATCAAAAAGAAAAGGTACATGAAACTTACCAAAAGGAGAAGGCGCATGAAATATTTCTTATCTTTATAGGATTTGAATTTATATTGTTTGTTCTAAAAATACAAAATAGATAAAGATCATGAAGAGCAACTTGTCACTGTGATATTTCATATAACTTTTAAGGTCAAAAGTGATTCAACCTTTAGACTCTAAAGGCGATAGATGACTAGATACAAACTGTTACTGATACGTTAAAGAAAGACTCGAGTATTCGTGTAGATAAATGTAAGCTCTTATCATTTAGTCAAAAATAAAGCTATATGCTTGTAACCAGAGTTTTCCTTGCCCCACATCCCCCCCAAAACTTGCTGTTAAACCAATGGAGAGCTTACAATTGAAGATGTCTTAGAATCCTAGAAATGAGACAGGGGTGGAATGTATTTTCCCAAATGTAACTGCCCGTGGAAACCTAAAGTTCCATTTCGGGAAAGAGCACCCCATATTGTTTGCTGCCTATCCACTTGATGTGGGATGAATTCTCAGCCTGATGGCTGTCAAGACTGGAACTGTTAAGTTTTAGAAGGTCCATGCTACATAGACATATTTTACTGAGAGTTTCTGAACCCACCGTTGCACCCCATGCAAGTGAGTCCTGAAGAGTGAGACCCAACTTTTTGACTGATGAATGAGCCAGATATTAGATGAGATAGACAGATCCTTTTCAGACTGAATGTGGTAAGGATGCCCCAGACTTTTCCATTTGTTAGAATGTAAACCCAAAAAGCATGACGCAAAATTGGCAAGGGCCTTCCCTCTCTTTTCTAAGAAAGGCTTGGGCTTAGAAAACTAGTGTCTGTCACTGAGAGAAGAAACAAACTCTACTCTTTTACCATTGGTTTAGGCAATGTCTGGCAAGGTTTCCAACTCAAACTCCTTGGCTCAAACAAATTATGAGCCAAGATTCTCCTGAACACACACACTTAAAATCCTTAGTCATCTCCAGAATCAGTACCATTTTATTGAAGGCCAGTTTGAAGGTTGTTTGGCCGCAAAGCCTTGCTTGGCATTGTTTTCTGTTCTTTGGTCAGTGATGGGTTAAAGTATCATTTTAGCAACTCCCCTCACAAGGGCTTTATTAATACAAGCTCTTGCTCCAGACTTTACCTTCAATCACTTGAAAACATTGAAAACAACCACAACCAAATGAAAAAGTACTCTTGTCGGACTCGATCCAAAGTTGGCAACCTTGGGTGAATGATGCAGGAGAGCAGTCTGCATGGCAGGTACGTTTCTCGCTGATGGAAACTTCAAGTTGTTAATGGCTCTTCTGGGACAAGGCTGTAAGGGCAGTTGCCCCCACTGTGGCAGGATAACAAATGAAAGAGAAAGTTACTCAGACACCTGCTTTATCCCCAAATTGCCATGGCTGAGGGTCTGAGGGGCACATAGCACTTATCAGATGTCTCTGCCAAATGCTATCTCCTTCCTCCTGGTGAAGATGAGAAAAGATGACTTGCTATGTATATGTCATGTCTAGCGTTCCATCTTTGTAAACAGAGTAGCTTCATTTTAGACAATTCATCATTTGAGCATTTGTGATCCTTTGTGTACATCTATTGTGGAGAGCAGTATTTAGTACCCTCAATAAAACAGAAAACTGACATTATAGAAAAACAACATCTGAGCATGAACCCTTGCTAAAATACTAAGAAGTGTGTCATTAACACAAATGTGGAGAATCACACTTCTGAAGTTCAAGTGCTGTTTACTTGACAGTAGCTCGAGTTTGGTTAAGAGGCACAAAGAATTTGGATGAGGTTTTTGATACTACTGCTTGTGGTAAGAAAAGCCAGACCAACACTTGAAATCTAAAAAGAGGAGTGGGGCAGGGGCTTGTGCTCAGAGGCCACCCACCAGAAATCACATCTTACTCTAAATGCCAATTCTGAAGCTCATTACAGGCATTGTGGAGTAGTGAGTAACAGAGAAGAATAAATAAATACCTTTGGTTTAATAAATGTCCTTTGGCTTAAAGATAGGTGTTGCCTGTTTCAAATGAGATTTTAGTGAATCTTCATGCAGCTCGTGCCACTCTGGTGAACTGCAAATCTTATCAGTACCTGGGTGTTGCCAGGAATATCTATTATCTCTAAACTTTCACTTTCTACAGTATTTTAGGCAATGTTTGTTGATTACTCCCTGTCACCGGTTTTTTGGTCCAGGAAGTTCCCTAGTGATGCATTATCTATAATTTACAGAAGATCAACAAGTTGGTGCCCAGACCAGTTGCATGCTCACTTAACACACACAGCTGGAGAAATCATCTTTCTCTAGCTCTCAGTATATTTTTGTATTAGGTTATACATCATCTTTCCTCTTTTTTTCACAGTTTTATTGCAATGTAATTCATTTAACACAAAAATCCACCCACTTATAGTGTACAATTCAATGGCTTTTGTTATATTTACATAGTTCAGCAACTATTTCCACAACCAATTTTAGAACATTTTTATCATACCAAAGTAAATTTCATGCCAATTAAGTCACACCCCAATCTCCTCATCCCCCAAATTCCCTTATTCCCCCAATCCCTAGGCAACCAAATTTGCTGTTTCTATAGATTTGCCTATTACAGATATAATGTAAATGAGATGATACAATATGACTTTTTGTGATTGGCTTCTTTCATTTAACATATTTTCAAGGTTCACCCGTGTTGTGGCATGTATCAATACTTTATTTTTATTGTCAAATACTTCATTTTATTGATGTATGGCACATTGTATTTATCCATTTATTAACTGATTTGGGCTCTTCACTTTTTGGCTATTAAGAATAATGCTGCTATGAACATTTGTGTACAAGTCATTGTATAGAAATGTATTTTGACCGGGTGTAGTGGTTTACACCTGTAATCCCAACAGTTTGGGAGACTGAGGCAGTAGGATGGCTTGAGGCTAGGAGTTTGAGACCAACTTGCAGACACAGTGAGACCCTGTTTCTATAGAAATTTTTTAAAAATGGGAGCGAAACCAACGCCTGGCTGCCAGCAAGGTGTCCCCGCCAGTGTCCTGCCGCCCATCCACAAACATGGGGAACATCTTCGCCAACCTCTTCAGGGGCCTTTTTGGCAAAAAAGAAATGCTCATGGTGGGTCTGGATACCGCGGGGAAGACAACAATCCTCTACAAGCTGAAGCTGGGTGAGATCGTGACCACCATCCCCACCAAAGACTTCAACGTGGAGACCGTGGAGTACAAGAACATCAGCTTCACCGCGTGGGACGTGGGCGGCCAGGACAAGATCCGGCCTCAGCGGCATCACTCCTTCCAGAATACACAAGGACTGATCTTCGTGGTGGACAGCAACGATCGAGAGCGTGTGAATGAGGCCCGCGAGGAGTTCATGCACATGATGGCCGAGGATGAACTGCTGGACGCCGTCCTCCTCGGGTTTGCCAACAGGCAGGAGCTCCCCAACGCCATGAACGTGGCCGAGATCACAGACAAGCTGAGGCTGCACACTCTCCGGCACAGGAACTGGTACATTCAGGCCACCTGCGCCACCAGCGAGGAAGGGCTCTATGAGGGACTGGACTGGCTGGCCAATCAGCTCCGGAACCAGAAGTGAGCCCCGCACTCCCCTCTCACCCCCGCTTTCTCTCCTGTGGCAACCGGCGGCTCTGTGGTGTGAGTGCCGGAGGCTGCCTCCGTGGCTGGTGTGTGTGCATCGCCCTGTAAATGTGCAGTGGCAACCTGGCCATCTTTTTATTTAACGTAAATAGTTTCGGTTCCACGAGGCAGTTTCTGGTACTCCTATGCAATATTACTCAGCTTTTTTTATTGTGAAAAGAAAAGAAAAGAAAAAAATTAGCTGGGCGTGATGGCACGCACCTGTAGTTCCAGCTACTGGGGAGGGTGAGGGAGGAGGATGACTTGAGCCCAGGAGTTTGAGTTTATAGTGAACTGTGATCGTGCCAGTGCACTCCAGTGTGGGCAACAGAGCAAGACCTTGTCTCTAAAAAGATAATAATATTTTTTTAAAAACTGAAACGTGTTTTAATTTTTCTCAGGTGTGTATAAAGGAATGGACTTACTGGATCATATGGTAGCTATATGCTAGTATTTTGAGAAACTGCCTTCCAAAGTGGATTTATAACTTTACATTCCCACCAGTAATATATGAGAGTTACAGTTTCTCTTCATCCTTGCCACCAGTTGTTATTATTTGTTATTCTAGTGAGTATGTAGCAGTATCTTGTTTCAATTTGAATTTCTCTGCTGGCTAATATCAAACATCTATCTGTGTGCTTATTGACCATTTATATGTCTTTAAAGAAATGTCTATTCAGATCCTTTGCCTATATTTTAATTGGGTTGTCTGTCTTTACATTACTGAGTTCCTTATATGTAGTAAGTCCTTTACATTACAAAGTTTCAAGTTGTGAACTTTCAAAGATGCAAACGTGTGTTTGCATGTCTGATCATGTAAGTTAGTTCACATGTCTGGTGTACATTGTCACGTGCCTGTATCCTCTACAAGTGGTTGTGCTTTTGTGTACTTTACAGTACTGAATGGAGTATAGTAGTACAGTATCTTTATTTCAAGCCCAGGATGTCCAGAAGCAAGTGTAAAAACAGCAGTGATGTAGCTGGTACTGTATAGCCAATTGTGTTAGTTAGGTGCTTAGGCTAACTTTGTTGGACTTAGGAACAAATTGGACTTACAAATTCCTTCTCAGAATGGAACTTGTTCATATATAGGGGACTTACTATATTCTAAAAACAAGTTTCTTACTACATATATGATTTGCAAATATTTTCTCCCATTCTGTGGGTTATTTTTTCACTATCTTTGAAGCAAAACTTTTTTTATTATAATGATGTTCAATTTATTTATTTTTGTTGCTTATACTTTTGATGTAAATAAGAAACCATTATCTTAATACAAGGCTATGACAATTTTCTTCTTTGCTTTCTTAGAAAAAAAGAAAGGGATTTGTTGTTTTGTTCTTATGTTTAGGTTTTTTCCATTTTGACCTGATTTGTATATATAGAATAAGGTAAGGGAGTCAACCCTATTTCCTGTGGATATCCAGTTGTTATACATCATCTTTTAAGAGGAAAAGGCAGGAGTTTTTTCTGGGAAGTCACTTTGGATTGTGTTAGGGACCACCTGCTCTGTACAGCTGCATCCCACAACTGAGGGACAGGTGTCAGAAGAACATAACTCTTGTCATTCCCATCAGAGCAGCCAAGCGAATGTGCATACTAGTGATCTACTCCATTCTCTGGGTCCCTTTGAGTGCTGACTCCCAAGAGAAGCCAGTTCCCTCTTCAAGTTATTTGCCACTCAGTTCTGCCCGTCTTCTAATACTCAGCACAACTGCTGATCAGGCATAAAGGACATGAAAATCTGGAGTCAGACAGAATGATTCCTGCTGTTTCCACTTTCTAGGATAGTAACCTTAGCAAGTTGTTTAACTTCTCTGTTTCCTCACTTTCCTCGCAAGGTTGTTTTGAGGAGTGAGATGGTATAGGTAAAGTGCACAGTTAGATGGAACCCGGCACACAGTAGGTATACACAGTGGTAACCGTCATGACTCTCATGACCTTTCCTAACTTTGCCCCACCTCTGTGCAAGTTGTCTCATCTATGCAAGGTAGCTAATTGGAGTATAAACTCCAGAAGAGCAGGAACTTCCCCTGCTTTGTTTCATCGTATATCCCTAGGGACTAGAGCAGTATCCAGCACACAGTAGGCTCTTAATAAATATTTGTTGGTTGATTAGATATATAGTAATGCCTCCATTATTTAATCCCCAGAATTAAATTAAACATTTAAAAAATAATGTCTGCAAGTATTTTGTAAAGCATAAAATGTTTTAGAAGCGTATGATATTCTTTCCTTTTCATGGAAAGAGGCATGTAGAAGCCTGTAAAGCAAACCTGCAAATGAGGTGAATATATGTTTTCTAGAAGGTGTCACTTCATTTTCAAGTACTGAAGAACCAGCAATCCTTTAATAAAGTTAATTTATTAAAGAATTTTGAGGTCATAAAATATTAATGCCTCTTTCTAGCTTTCACACTTTACCAGGAGAGAACTGTATTCTCTTTGGCCCTTCTTAAGAGCAAGCAATATTGAAGTGGGAGGAGGCAGAAGGAGAAGGGTAAGGAGATGGTCTTGTTTTTCAGCTATTTAATATCTAGATAAGGACTGGGAATTTGTCCTACTCCTTTTTCATTTCTTTCTGCTCAATATTTCTTTTCATCTTTTTTCCCCTATAGAAATTTTAAAAAGTGGTGCTTTCATATCTCCTTAAAATGACTGAATGAATGTAGAATTTAACCTTTCTTTCCTTGTGTCCGCCCACTTAGGGCCTTAGGATAAACTCTGATGCCAATAAATAATAAAGAATCCTGGTTAGATGAGGCTCAGCAGTGGGAGAGGACCAGTCAGGAGACAGAAGCCTGGGTTCTGGACTCAACTCTTCATTAATTCGCTCTGTAACCACACAAGTTACCCCGCATCTCTGGGCTCCAGTTTCTCATCTAGAAAATGAATGTGTTAAGACAGATGCTCCCTAGGGTCTGTTCAACTTTTAAATTGCATAATGTTATGGCATATCCAGTTAAAAAGCATTTATCAAGTGCCCTGCTACATCCCAGAATGGTATTACGTGGTAAGGTAGGAAGGGGAACACATCTCTCTCCTTGGAGAATCCTATATAGTAGTACATAATGCCACTTGTGAGAGTGCATGTCCAGCTGAATTCAGCCACGCAGGGAAAAGGAGAAGCAAAGTACAGGAAATGTCTGTGGGAGTGTTTGATCTGGAAGAAGAGATTTTTGAGCTGGGTCTTGAGGAAAACATGGGATTTTGATTGGATAAGAAGTCACATGGATGGGAGGCAGGTGGAATAGGGCAGAAAGCCCTGGGCCAGAAGTCATGAGTTTCAGGGCATCAGGTCCAGCTCTGTAGCTAATGGGCAGTGCTGCCTTGGATGCTGCCTCATGTGTCTGGGCCTCAGTGTCCTTCTCTGTTGTGTCAGTCATCTTAAGGGCTCACTAGGAGGTAGTAAAGATAAATGACAGGCAACAGGCTATAGACTAGAGGGGCTGAGGGAAGCATCAAAGGTTCAGATGGCTACACTTTGAAGCAGTGTGGCCTTGAGCATGTTGTTTAATCTCCCTGGACCTCAGTTTTCTCATCTGCAGATCACAACAATGACTTTGGAGAGTTGCTGTGAAAACTATGTGAGAGGATCAGTTAACACAGTGTGAATGCTCAACACCTGGCAGTGATGGTTGTCGTATTATTAAAACTCTTCTGTGAGTAAAGCTGAATGAAGGGAGGGAGTTCTAAGGAAGCAACCTGATGAAATAAGACATTTTAAAGACCTGATGGGGACATGCAGTAGAATACGTTCAACCCTAAGAAGCAAGGAAATCCTGTCACATGCTACAACGTGGATGAAGCCAGAGGACACTGTGCTAAGTGAAGTCAGTCAGTTCAAAAAGACAATCATTGTACGATTCCAATTATATGAGGTATCTAAAGTAGGCAAACTTATAGAAATAAAGTAAAATTCTGGTTGCCAGGAGTTGGGGGGAGGGGAAATGGACTTGTTCAATGTGTACAGAGTTTCAGTTTTGCAAGATGAAAAGTTCTGGAGATCTCTTGCACAACAATGTGAATATACTTAATACTACCCAACTGTACACTTAAAAAACTTAGTGGAGCAAATATATGATGCATAGTTTTCCATTTTTATTTAATGAATACTTAAGTAAGTATAATATATAAAGCACTGTGCTAGATGTAGGAGCAGAGATACAAAGATGACTAAGGCAGAGGAGGTCCCTGCCTTCAGGGAGAGTAGTTTAGGACTAAATAACATGGAGCTTCTGCAGAGTGACCTCACTTCTAGACCCAGGGAAGCTGCTGAGGCAGAGATCTTGGGCAAGTTACTTAATTCTTTTAAACTTTGGATTTCTGTAGAATAAAAGAGGACTAATTAACGTCTGTCTCATAGAGTGTCATAGAAATTAAATGAAAATGTGTTAGACCCTTGGGCACATGCTCAGCATGCTCAGAAAGTGCTACTTCTTGCTTTTCCCATCAGTTCCTCTCTCCAAGGGGCTTTCATAGAAGAAATAGGGGAAAGACATGTCTACATCAAAGCCCACAAAGGCATAAAGAAAAGTGGATAGAGGTAGAGACAGGATGTTCAGAGACGGTCAAGTATGATTCAGCCTGCCTTGTTAGCCCTTTCTGGTCTGAAGACAGGGAAGCAGGCCAGACAGAGGAGTTGCTTATAAATCTCATCCCAGTAACTTCCCAGTAGTGTAGTCTCCTTCTAGATCTGAGAGTCAGAAACAACTGAAGAAGGACTTAAATGACAGGTTGAAGGTATAAAGCCTTCTGGTAAAACTGCTGCTGCAGGTTTCCAAGTGTAGGAAAAAGTAGGGAAATGGAAAACTTCCCAGGGGTGATGGCTAAGAGATGCTAGCAGAGGTTACTGGGAGAGGTGGTAGAATTTCTTCCTTTAATGTCTGTCTGAAAGCAAGGCTAGAGTCTCACATGTCTGGGGTGACTTTTATGGGAGTGCTTTCTGAGGGTGGCACATCTAGATCCCTGCTGAGCTCTTGCTGGGTCTTCATTTTCAAAGACTACTAAGGTAATGCTTTCGTTTGTCCTTTTGTTATTCATCTATTAATTCATGTATACAGCCAGCCTTTATTGGGTGCTCATTAGGGAAGAGATGCTCAGATTTCATGTCATTTGCCTAAATGGTGACTTCTTTTTTGGTCATCTGCCAGCTGTGCGAAGTGTAGAGGTAACCTCAAGGGAACACTTCCATAACAAGCTTGTGCAAGGCACCACCGTCTGCCTTCAGCTACTTCAGGGAGCACTGCTGGATGACGTGGCCCTAATGCCTTCAGACACTACTCCAAGTTGGCTTTGATTAAAGGGAAAAGAAGGTAAAAATCCTGTAGACATGAGTAGGAGAGGAAGCTGATATATAACAAAAATTTAGCCCTGAGCCTTTGGATCCATAAATGTCAGTAGCTGATGTCTGCCATCATTCTGGCCATGCCATGCCCTGCTTGCTATTCTTTTCTGGTAGCACATTGCTCTCCTTGCCTAGTCAGCTGTGGGAAGCCGAATCTGGGAACCTTGCCCACTCCCACAGTACCTGGTGCCCTGCCACAGTTTTTGGTACAGTGCAGTTTTATCCTGGAGCAAGTTTGGTACTGAACCAGAGTGCTTCTTTCATTTTTCTTTCCTCATTTGGCAATTTCACTATTTTGCCTGTCCTCTTATCTGCAGTTAAGAAAGCAGAAATCTCTGTCTTTAAAGGCTTCCCTGAAATGTTGCCGAACAACTGAAGTGAATGACTTGGGGGAAAAAACAGATGAGAGACAGTCAACAAGGTGGAAGTTGGAACAGCGAGAGCTTCTTGAATGAATATCTATGAATATTGTCCATATGGCTGAATTTGATAAATCCTACTGAGACTGTTGACATGAATGGGAGTTTTGCCTGAACAAAGCAGTTGGCCAGGAAATTGCAGTAATGTGCAGCACCAACTTTAGACGTTTGGGTTTTATATATGCTCTTCTTTTCTCTTACTTCATTGCCTTTCTAAGGTGTGCTTTTCCCGGCACAAATGTGGAAAGAGAGAGAGAAAGAGACAGAGACTGAGAAAGCAAGAAAGCTTAGGGGAAGGGCAGAGAGGAAGGGAGAGAGAAGGAGAAATGGATCTTGAAATTGTCCTGCAGAAAAGATTGGGCACGTTCAGGGTGGTATGGCCGTAGACAATAACATTTGTATACCTAACCCTGAATTGTACCCCACATCTTTAAAATAGAAAATTAAATTTAAAAAAAGAGATTGTCCTGCAAAAGATAGAAGAGAAATAAGTTATGAATCAGGCTCTCTAAGTGCTGTTCCTTTGACTGGTTGTGTTCCCTTTTGTACTTTTTTGTCTGGCTCTATTCCCCTGAAGCCAGTGGCTCCTATCACTTGATATTTCACACCAAAGAATCAAGCTTTCCCTCCTCAGGGCTCTTTTGCCTGTGGGATGGCTGACAAAGAATGTAATAATGTAGGAGGCAGAGACTGAAAACCCCTTTGCTAGCACAGTGCCTGAGTGCTTTGCCTCACCCATTCTGGACTGACAGGAACAGGAGTAGGGAACATGTCTTATCATTATCCTATTCTATTTATTAGGCACTCTCTTGGACACAGCCCTATGCTGATAGAGACTTGAAGAGAGTTTTTGTAGGAAGATATTAAAACAGGTTTATACCACATGTGTAAAAATGTCTTTTGATTGAAAATTTAAGAGGCGCTATGGAGAGCCAAGTACCACATGAACCAAGTGAAATAGCCACACTGGAGAGATGGTGGATGGGAGGTCAGTGGGATGGCTGCAAAGAATGATTGGTCAGTCCTCATCCTTATTGGCAAGTGAGCATCGTGCAAAAAATACCACATCAAGACTGTGTCAACAGTGAAACAGCTCAGCTTCTGGGACTGAGGCAGCAGCCAGTGACATTCTGGCTATTGCTTTTTTTTTTTTTTAACATAGGTGAAGAGCACCTCTCATAGTAGATGTCACACTGATTTGGGTTCTGTCTGACTTTTGAAGTCACTTAGTTGAGTATTGCATTGTTTCAGTCTTCCTATTCTGAAATGTGTCTGGTGAGTCTAAGAATCCTATTCTAGAGCTGAGATTGGTCGCCACAAATAGTAGTGAAAGCCCTCCTCCTTGATCTGTCTTGATAGAGTGAGGGTGCTGTGCCCTCCCAGGAGTTTGGACTGTCTGGACTGAAATGGACTTGATTTTCTCTTGAATAGATGCTCAATTATGATCCTTTTGGAGAAAATTATTGATTTCTTGGGATATTTAGAAGAGACTGACTGTAAGAAGGAACTTCTTTATCTGTCATGCTATTCTCTATAAACTACACTGAACACACTGTCTTCTCCCTCATGCCCAAAGGCCTTGACCAAAATATCCTTGAGGTACTATATATGGCCTGTCGTCTCTCTCAGAGATGTGTTGCTCCTTTCAAGGAGTGGTGTGCTGCAACTTACCTGCTTACCCAGAGAAAGCAAAAGTTGCAAGGCAGCCACAATAGACAGTTTGAGGAAGCTCTGATGAATTGGAAAATCGCAGGCGCTGCTATATCACAAGACCGAGGTCCAAGGCCTGATCTCTGCTGCTTGTCAGCAAGCTGTGTGACACTTTTAGGGCACATAATTTCTGAGTTTGAAAGAACAGGGATTCTAATTTCTGTCTCATAGGTATTGATGCAGTGAGATAGTGGCTGAGGAAAATCTTTATAAACTGTAAAGTGCTAAAGAAATTGCCTTTGTCCTTACCAAAGAATGGTGTTCTAACGCCTCATCAGAGCCCCAGCAGTACCCACAAAGCTTAAATGAACTCAAATCTTTAGAAAGAGCAGCAACGCCAGTCACACAGCGTGGGAGATCAAAATGCTGTTTAAATAAAATTCTGCAGCAGCATCCATTTCACAGGACCCTGGGGCAGTGTGTGTTCAGTACCAGAAGGACAAAACTGTAAAACAAGTATGTGGTGTTACTATAGCATTCTCTTTTGCCCCTGTTAAATGAGAAGACCAGGAAGGAAGGAATCTTCTTTTGAAAAGGTGAGCTATGTCTGTCCTGATACTCCTGCTGCCTCATGTATTTTTCCAACTTAATTTTATGGTATTCATAGGAAGGCAGTGATTTGGATAATTGGATGCAGCTATAAACTAACATTATTAAATTGTTTACATTCAAAGCAGGAGAATCCCAGAAATGTAAATCCTTTTCCTCAGAACTACAGCTTAAACTATATTTAGTAATTCATTTAATAGTTATGTTTCACTCCCTGGCTAAACAGGAAGGGCACTAACTTTGACTTATGTTTGCTTTTCTAGCTCTCATGATGTGTGAGGGAGCAATTGACCTTTTGCTTATTTTTCTTTTTTTCTAACAATAAAAGTTATGCTGTATATATATTTTTTAATGAACAAAAAAGGTGAAACAATGAAGAAATCCATAATCACCTAAAAGCAACTTATTTCATGCCGGTGATTACCTATGCATAGATAAGCCTCCATGAATTAACCCAAATGGAAGAGTGATTTAGGTGCTTAATATTCTGATGCCGCCGGGCTCGGTGGCTCAGCCTGTAATCCCGCGCCTTGGGAGGCTGAGGTGAGTGGATTGCCTGAGCCCGCCTGGGCAACTTGGCGAGACCTCATCTCTACAATAAATTAAAAAATTAGCTGGGTGTGGTAGCGCGTGCCTGTAGTTCCAACTACTTGGAAGGCTGAGGCGGAAGGATCGCTGGAGCCCAGCAGGTCGAGGCTGCGGTGGCCGGGAGCAGCCACTGAACTCCAGTCTGGGCGACAGAGTGAGACTCCAACTCAAAAAAAAAAAAAAAAAAAAAAAAATTCTGATGCCACCTAAACTCTAAATTTTGACTTTCTCATGAGGGCAGTTCCTCCACCAGTCCTGGTTCTTTGTGGTTTCCAGAGCCTTTCCCAGCCTCCTGGTCTTATTGGAGTCCTTCTGTGGAGCTTTGTGAAATCACAGCAAACTAGTCTTTAGCCTTGCTATAAAAGTCAAGTAGATTAGTTAGACAGGGCTTGCTCTTCCAACTTCTTGCAGGTTATCTCCTTTTAGATAATTACTATTCATGTTCTTCTCTCAAATACCCTTAGGCTAGGAAATAGATCTATTTCTTGCCTGGTTTGTTTCTTCTGCATAGACAACCTCATTCACTCAGGGGGCTGGATTTATTTAACTCTTATCTTGAGGCCAGTTCCTAAGCTTGCACCTAGGGAAAGGAGGTTTGCCCCGGTTATGTGTTGACCCTTGTAAATTTTATCTGTGAAAACATTTTCAGTTGGAAGAAGCTGTCTTATGACTTCTCTCTCTGCACGTTCCTCTCCTCCTTGTCTCAACTGCCTCTCTAGTCCTTGCTCAAATCAAACTCTCTGCCTTGCCCATTAGATGAAATTTACTCACAGTAGTTTTTTGTTGTTGTTGTTTTATTTTTTGAGTCAGGGTCTCATTCTGTCACCCAGGTCAGAGTGCAGGGGCACAATCAAGGCTTACCGTAGCCTCAAACTCCTGGGCTCAGGTGATCCCTCCCCCTCAGCCTCTCAGGTAGCTGAGACTACAGCACAGGCCACTCCACCCAGCTAATTTTTAAAAAATTTTGTGGAGACTGGCTCTTGCTATGCTGCCTAGGCTGGTCTCAAACTCCTGGGCTCAATCAGTCCTCCCACCTCAGCCTCCCAAAGCACTGGGATTGTAGGCATGAGCCACTCCGCCTGGGCTCATAGTAGCTTTTATTTTGCCAAAGAGGAAAAAGAGATGCTTATTATTATATCCTGATAAATGATAAAGTGCTTTTCTCTCATACTACCCCTTTGGGTGAACATCCCCTTTCTTCTTTATTCTTGCTACTGAATGAGTTTCTCATTCATCAAAGGCCTGGGCATGTCTCTGTCAGTTTACTCCAACAAGGGGATAGTTTCCTAGACCTGCCCCCAGGTGATTTCACAGAAAATGCCCCTCCCTCTCTTAGGTTGAC
>CAUYQG010019829.1:0-24288 GCA_963574415.1 Tarsius wallacei | reverse complement strand
AGACCCGCCTGGGCAAGCGAAACCTCATCTCTACAATAAATCAAAGAAATTAGCCGGGTGTGGTAGCGCACACCTATAATTTCGGCTACTCGGAAGGCTGAGGCGGAAGGATCGCCGGAGCCCAGCAGGTCGAGACTGCGGTGGCCGGGAGCGGCCACTGCACTCCAGTCTGGGCGATCGAGTGGGACTCCAACTCAAAAAAAAAAAAAAAAAAAAAAAGATATTCACTGCCTAAAGAGAAAACGTCATGTGTATGGCCATGCAACCTTTTGTTGATACCGCAGAAAGATTGAAAGGTCAGTCCATAAAAGGCTCTTTGAGGAGATTAAGCATGTTACTATTAGATGCCCTCAACCATCTCAGCAGAAGCCAAAAATAGAGATGGGATTACTTGGAAAAGATTTCCAAGGGAGCCTCTTGTCTAATGGAGAAAATCCCCATGACACACAGGAGACCTGCAAGGTTCTTAACATTGCTATACAAACAGAAATACTGCCAGCATGAACTAAAAGTGAGAGAAAGAAGATGAAAAGAAGGCTCTCATACCCATAAAATTCTACAGACTAGAAACAGGCTGTCAAAACTACCCAGCTGCAAAATCATGTGCCATCTGTCATGAAGGAAGGCTGGAGGGTGGAGCTATAAGCCCACAGGGACCCCAAAGGATTATTCTCAGGCCTTGGAACCAAATGGAGTTTGCCTGGCTAGATTTCAAAACTGCTAGGAAACAGAGACTCCTTTTTTCCTTCCATTTTCATCTGTAACTGTTATCCTATGTCTGTCCTACTACTGTGTTTTGAGAGCAGGTAACTCGTTTCTTGAGTTTCACAGATGAAGAGAAACTGCCTCAGGAGGAATTGGTAAAATATAACCAGAGCCTCACCCATATGTGATTTAGATAGTAAAATTTAGATGAAATTTTAAGACTCTGAGTTGATGCTGTAATGGGTTTAAACTTTTGGGAAAGGGGTGAATGTATTCTGCCCGTGAGATAGATAAAATCTTTGAGGGCTAGACTGTGGTAGACAAAATAATGCACCCCTTCTCCAAAGGGGTCAATGTGTCAATCCTCAGAATCTGTGAATATATTACTTTATATCACAAAGGGACTTTGCAGATATGACTACTCAATAGACCTTGAGATGGAGATATTGTCTTGATTTATTTGGGTGGGTTCAAATGTAATCACAAGGGTCCTTAGAAGTAGAAGAGGGAGGCAGAAGAAGAGGTCAGAGTGATATAAAGTGAGGACACTGGGCATAGTGGCTCACACCTGTAATCCAAGCACTTAGGGAGGCTGAGGTGAGAGGACTGCTTGAGCTCAGGGGTTTGAGACCAGCCTGGGCAACATAGCAAGACCTTGTATCTACAAAAAATTAAAGAAAAAAAACTAGCCAGGCACAGTGGGGCTCACCTATAGTCCCAGCTACTTGGAAGTCTGAGGTGGAAGAATCGCCTGAGCCCAGCAAGTCAAGGCTGTAATGAGCCATGATCATGCCACTGTACTCCAGCCTGGGAGACAGAGTGAGACTCCCAACTCAAAAAAAAAAAAAAAAAAGTCAGAAGAGCTCTGCTACTGCTTGCTTTGAAGATGGAGAAAGAAGGCCACAAGCCAAGGAATGTGGGTAGCCTCTAAAAGCTGGAAGAGGCAAGGAACTTCTGGAAAAAAATACAGCCCCCACACACAACTTAATTTTAACCTAATGAGACCTATGTCATACTTTTAACCTACATAATGGTTAAAGACCAAAAAAATTGTGTTATTTTAAGCCATTAAGTTTGTGAAAGCTTTTATAGCAGCAGTAGAAAACCAATATGGTAATAATGGAACATCAGCTTTGCAACCTGTTCTTAAGTCATTCAGATATGTTAACAAGCTGGGAATCTGAGTAAAGGTATATGGGAACTCCGTGTATCATTTCTGCCACTTTTATATAAATCTGAAATTGTTTCAAATTATTTTTTTCATTAATGGAAATTACATTTTGATTTACCAGAATTTTCTGAATTTTAGTTCTGTGGGATATATTACCTTTCTAAGGCTAGAAGACAGAATTTAGTCATCTCTGTACTAAAAAGGCCTGTGGTAACCTTTATGTTAATCTCCCTCTACCCTGAAGGGTTCACCTCATCTTCATAGCTGTACTCAGTTGAACAAAAGTAAAGGAAATATCAGGTAGGCTAAGGAACAAACCTCAGCACTTTCTCTACCTCTAGATTCTCTGGCTCCAGAACCCTTACCTGTAGATAGTGATATGGGGGGATACAGGACGGTTTGAACTTGTGTTCTTATTCCAAAACTGCTCCATCTCTTCTTTGGCTGTGGTTCCCAAAGGAACAGCACTAAAATAAAACCAGAAAGTTTTAAAATTACAAGTAAGCTTGGTTTATACAAAAGCAGAAAATGCCTCTATCAAAAAAAAAAGTAAGCTGGTTTAATATTTTGCATAACAAAAAGATTCTTAGGAGAGGTTAAGGTGAACTGGACAAACTCATTGTTTGTCCTCCACTTACCTTTTTTTGAGTCCAAGTCTCACTCTGCCGCCCAGGATGGAGTGTAGTGACATGCTCACGGCCACCATAGCCTCAACCTGCTGTGCTCAGGCAACCCTTCCCCCTCAGCCTTCCAAGTAGCTGGAACTACAGGTGCACGCCACTATATCCAGGTAATTTTTAAAATTTATTGTAGAGAGAAGGTCCCGCCACGTTGCCCAGGCTAGTCTCAAATTCCTGAGCTCAGGCAATTCTCTCGCCTCAGCCTCTCAAAGTGATTACAGGTGTGAGCAACCACACCCGGCAATTTTTATGCCAAGTTTGATTCAGTTAATAACCTCAAAGAAGTCATATTAGAGGATAGCTCAGCTTTCTAATCCTACCCAATACACAGATCTGGCAATAAAAGCCCACATTTCAAAATAGCATAAATGGGCTGTTCTTTCCCAGGCCACTCATGCTATCTCATCCATTATTATCTGCTCTTATCTGACTTTTCAAGATTCCCTTTCAGATTCTCAAAAATCAGGAACTGAATTCAGCTCAGAACCTCTGAATAGTTTCTTGGTTTCCCTTGTCACTGGGCTAGGTTGAAACAAACGGTTAAACAGCTATGCTCAACAATTTAATTTATAATGTGCCTATAGTAAACGTAATTCCATCTCTCTCAAGAAAATATTTCCCTATAGATTACTTATTAGCTATAAAAGGAAATAACAGTAACTTTATAGAAGAAAAAAACCTAGCATTTTCTTATTCAAATGATCAAAGTTTAAAATTACTGACAATGGGAAAATATGGCATCAAATCGCTCCTGATATGATGATGTACTCAAGATACAACATCACCTGTAGCTCTAGCCAAAAATGCATAACCTAAAACAATCAGACAAACCCAAACTGAGGAACACTACAAAACAACTAGCCTATAGTCCCAGCTACTTGGGAGGCTGAGGCAGGAGGATCACTTGAGCCCAGGAGGCTGCAGTGAGCTATGACTGTGGCACTGCACTCCAGCCTGGATGACAGAGCAACACTCTGTCTCAAAGAAAAACAAAAAACAAAAAAAAACTGGTCTGTATTCTTCAAAAATGTCAGTGTTATAAAAAACTAGGAAAAGCTAAAAAGGCTAAGACACCGTCCCAGATTATAGGATACTAAAGAAAGAGGACAACTAAATACAATTTGTGAGTCTGATTAGATCCTGGATGGGGATTGGGGATTATATTTCTATGAAGTACATTATTTGGAACAAATGGAAAATCTGAAAGTCAATTATATCAGATAAGAGTTCATCAATGTCAAATTTCCTGAATTTGATAATTACGCTTCTATAATTATACTTGAATTTATAATTGTGCTATATAATTTCAAAGACAATTTATTTGTCCTTAAGAGAAGTATTTACAGGTAAAGGGTCATGATATTCACAACTTACTCTCAAAGCATTCACTGAAAATAAAATAACAATAATTAAATATTTATCAGGCTGAGCCACACTAAATTGTCAATATTCAGCCAGTTCTGACATACCAAAAAAACCAATTTTATGTGGTACAACCTAAAATACAGAGAGAGATCTAAGTAAACATAGCAAAATGCTAACAATTAGTAAATCTGATGAAAGGCATATAGAACTACATCATACTTTTCTTACAACTGTTCTGAAAGTATAAAATATTTCCAAAATATAAAGTTTAAAAAAAAAAACACACTGTTGAAGCGAGCAAGCAGCCTAGGAATAATATAGCACGAAATATATTTAAAGTCCTGGGAGCTGCCCCAAATCAAAGGTTATAAGGAAAAAAAGTGTTAAGGGAAGAAAGACAAAACAGAAAGAAGGAAAGAATCAAGAAGACAGAGCAAATCAATGAAGTTAAATACAGCAGAGACGCTGAAAGTAAGAAAAGTAAGACCAAATAAATATCTTTCTTTCTTCTACTCCCAGCTGAGAAAAATAGTGACCACAATTACTAAAATTTCAGCCAGTTGTCTACAGCAAAATGTCTGCAACTGCCTGCTTTCATACATATCCCCCAAATCTAAGACAACAACCTACTGCATTTTCCTCAAGGGGAAAAAGAAAAAATAATTTCCAGACTCAGAAACTTACTTTCTGATACAGAGCTGAGGACTAAGGTGGGCTCGAAGGCAATGACGGCCAACATGTCTGCAAGACAAGAGAATCAAGAATCAATATACATTTAAAGATCAACTTCAGTATGTCAACTTCTCTATTTTTGTGTTGAGATGGATTAAAAATAAGATGAAAACAATGACAGTATCCTTAATATCATTTTCTAGTTGGACAGCTACAACCCTAAGTAACTTGAGAATAATTAGAAATATTACCTACAAATGCAAATAAAGTTTTAACATAACACAAATAATACAAGGTAAAGTAACCAGTTGGTAATGTTCAACAGAGAAATATAGCAAGTGATTTTTTTAAAGCTAGGTCTTACAGGTGATTAAAAGACAGGGTTTAAAAAAAAACCAACAATGGCAGGTCAGGTGCGGTGGCTCACACTTATAATTCCAGCACTTTGGGAAGCTGAGGTGAGAGGATTGCCTGAGCCCACGGGTTCGAGACCAGCCAGGGCAATTTGGTGAGACCTCATCTCTACAATAAATCAAGAAAAATTAGCTGCGTGTGGTGGCACATGCCTGTAATTCCAGCTGTTTGGAAGGCTGAGGCAGAAGAATCCTCTGAGCCCAGCAGGTCGAGGCTGTGGTGGCCCCGAGCAACGAGTCACTGCACTCCAGCCTGGGCGACAGAGTGAGACTCTGACTCAAAAAAAAAAAAAAAAAAACAAAAAAAGCCATTGGCAACAGCAAGCATAAAGCTTAATTACAGCAGAGCTATAGCAAATGAATGAATGAAAGGTTAAAGAAAAAGGATTTTGGATGAATTTCAAGTCAAAAAGTCTCTCATATAATAGTGCAAAATATATGGGAATGCAAAATGTTTTTTACCAACCTCATAAAAACATACTTAAAAGGGATATACAAGTTTTCTTTTTTTTCTTTTTCTTTTTTTGAGTCGGAGTCTCACTCTGCTGCCAGGCTGGAGTTCAGTGGCACGCTCACAGCCACTGCAGCCTGGACCTGCTGGGCTCAGGTGATCCTTCCACCTCTGTCTTCCAAGTAGCTGGAACTACAGGAGTGTGCTACCACGCCCAGCATATTTTTTGATTTACTGTAGAAATGAGGTCTCACCAAGTTGCCCAGGTTGATCTTGAACCCCTGAACTCAGGCAATCCTCTCGCCTCATCCTCCCAAAGTGCTGAGATTACAGGATTGATCAACTGCGCCCGGTCAGACACACAAGTTTTCTACTAAAAAGTTGCTATTTTTGAAATGTATACATCAGTACGAAAATTGTTTTTCAAGGTAAAAACTAAGATGCACCCAGACATTCTATATAAGGAGAATTTAACTGATCCAAAGTTATCAAGGATCAGTTGAGCATCTCTAACTAGAAAACCCAAAATCTGAAATGCTCTAAAATCTGAAACCTTTTGAGCGCCAACAAGATGCTCAAAGAAAATGCTCATTGGAGCATTCTGGATTTCAGTTTAGCAATGCTCCACAACAAAATATAATGAAAATATTCCAAAATCTGACATTTTAAACACTTCTGGTCCCCAAGCATTTCAGAAAAGGGATACTCAATCCTTATTATGAAAAACACATGACCACTATACCCTTTAGTCACATAATTATATCAAGTCTTTCCAAAAGCATTTAAGGCGATCAGAATGAAGTTAGGGACTAAAAATTAAAAGTACACTGATTCAACATATGTTAACATCATATTCACTACATACAAGGTACTATGGAGACACAAGATCATCCAAGAGCCAACGATCTTCTAAAACAGATCATGATGTCTCTCACACCATTGATAGTAGATGCACAAACATTTCAAAAGCCTTATGCGTTACACTGGTACACTAGAAGGGCCTACTATTTGAAGGGAAAAATCCAACCAACACTTCCTTCTTTAGCTTTTCCCTCTTTCTGGCTTTAGAGGCAGGAGGTGAATACAGACATTGTGTACCAAGGCTCCCAGAAAGAAGTGGGAACAAATCTCTTTAAATCAATTGAAATGTGACTCTGAAGTTGCAGGGCATGCATTCCTCACATCAAGCTAGGTCCAGTCACTCAGCTACCCAGCAAGAGTTTGCAGATGTGGGTTGGAATCTATGGCGTGCTCTCTGTCTAGTGCTATTGTTTCCCAGACAAATACCAATGTAAACTTTCCACAAGGCCCTTACAGAAATTAGTTGCACAAATGCCATAACCTTACTGGAAATATGACAAAAGTAGATATCTATCCTTGCCTTTCATGTGAAACCAAGAACTTTGAAAATATTTCTCTCTTTTTCTACCCAGAAATAGTGGTTTATATGTTACTTCTAGAAAGTAAGAGTATTTTGTTTTATTTTTAATTAATAAGCCAAAACTTGTAATTTTTAGTTAGTGTTGTCCCATTACAAATGCACTATACATGTCTCCCCAAAATATAATCATCGTTCAAATCATTTTTGAAACTCTTCTCTGGAGTGGAGCAGCAACAGTAATATCGAAATGTCATTGGAAAGTTAAGAAGCCAGACTGGAGTCTTACATCTGCATAAATTGTGCAATTTCAAAGAATGACTGAGCTTCAGCTTTTTCACTTATGAAATGATATTGACAATAACTATCTTACTGATGACTGGGAGAATTATATGAGAAAATGTACAGAAAAGCATTCTCTGAACTGTAATATATCACATATATGTAAGACATTATTTCACTGGTCCCCCCCAAAGTCTTTAGAATTTACATCACATTCTTTTTAAAACTCTCAGTGGTGCTAAAAATATTCATCTGCTGAAAATGAACTTGATTTCTGGAAAAAAACAGAAGTTATTCAAAGCCAAGTCTATGTGATCAAATTGAAAAATACTATTTTTAATCTAAAACAAGATGTGACTATAATATGAGTTTCTCTTGTATGTCCTCTAAGCTTGATTTGATGGTATCCCAAAATTTTATAAATGTCTTGGTAACAGCAACAATAGATTTATAACCTTAAATGATGAACAGCAATCATTTGCATATAGGTTCTGATTAATGATTTATCATCTAACTAACTCCCAAGCTACAAACTAAGTCTTCCTCATTTCTTCTTTTCTCTCACTATATATATATACATTTATATATATGCATGGCATCACCCAATCCTACCCTTACCATTTAGGAAACTTTATTCCAATTCATTGCTTTGGTCTATATCCTCTTCATTTCTCACTATGACTATAAGAGGAACTCCCAAACTGATCTCCCTAGCACCAATCTCTTCCCTATCATTCAATATCACCAACACTGACTTACTGAAGAATAAAGCTGGTTTCATCATTCTTCTGCCTGAAAGTCTTTAACAATTCCCCACTGTACAAGTGAAACTTACAAGATTCAAACTGTGAGCAAACAAGGCACTTCTCAACATGGCCCAATCCAACTCTCTGCAGCTATCCTCCCACAAATTCCCTAAACTTTCACCACACTGAACGTTATATTATGTCCAGATAGAGGAAGCCCTCTCATTGACTACATGCCTTTGCTCATGATATTCTCTGACTAGAACCTTCCTTACAGCCTGATAAACTCATTCCTCAAGACCCAACTCCTGGATGGCAATATCACCATTTCTTTAGCCTTACTTGCCATATCTGCCATGCTCTCACACCACTTACTCCTATCTATCAACATTTATTATGTTGTTTAATAATTAATCTATTTATTTATCTCCCCTGCTAGACTTTGCACTCCTCAAGGACAGGACTTTGGAATACTTAGCATTCATGGCACCTAAAATGTCTGACACATAAAAAGACTAAAAAATAAAAAAGGTTTGTGAACGAGTATGTTTGTTTTAAAAAGTAGCCACATGAATTGAGAGTTAAACCTTATTTTTTAGAGGTGTTTCATATACAGCATTTAATACAATGAGCACTGGCCAGATAGTTAATGACTCTTGGTGACTTTGTGCTTAAGAAGCATGAACATTATTAGATAAAAGTCCAGCTGTCATTAATTAATTCTCTATCTCCTTCTTGGCTTTGGCAAGTCATTCCTTGACTGAGTGACAATGGTGTGTTACCTGGCTGTCTGTTCATCCCTGGCTGGTCCCCAAACTATTTAGGGAATATACAAAATATAGAGCATATATTCAAAAGCCATGATACACAATATTCTAATAACTAATAAGTTTTAAATAGTCAAGCATTAAAAATGTTTAAATGGGATGGAAAGGAGGAAGGACGGACGAGATGCTGGTCAAAGGATACAAAATTTCAGTTAGGAGAAATAAGTTCAAGAGATATACTGCACAACACGGTGACTATAGTTAACGATGCACTGTAAATCTGAAAACCACTAAGAGTAGATTTCAAGTGTTCTCATCACAAAAAATGTGAGGCAATGCATGTTAATAGCTCCACTTAGCATATACAATGTATATATATTTCAAACATCATGTTGTACATCATAAGTACAATTTTAATTTTTCAGTTAAAAACAAGTAAATAAAAAATTTTAAGTTTAACCAACACTTATCTTAAGTGAGCCCAAGTTATTACCATTTTCAACTCACAAACAAGGAAACTACGATCATGAAATCAATGACTTTGATTCATCCAAAATAAATGGAGAATTAGAAAGCAACTCCTAGAATTTCTTAGAAAGTATTTTCCTTTGATGTTAAATCAATATGTTATAAATAGTTGCAACCCCCTCTGGTAAAATGGAATTAGACCGGGAACTTCTATTAAGAAAAAAAGTGTTTTTAATTCTCCATTTCTTCTCCTTTAAAGAGCCACATAAGAAACAGAGTAGCACCCTTTCCATGAGAGCTTCAGATTACCACTAATTAAAAAGAAATCTATTTCTTGGCATTGAATCTTAATGTAGACAGTGCTACACGACTCAAAATGATACTGTCTGGACACACTAAATAAGTATAATGAACTTCAGCTTCTAAGTATTAACCCCCAAAATAAACGGTTTGGAATTAATATGATTATTTCAAGCTAAATATTAATTCTACCAAACGTCCCTAACATTTACCAAAATGTGGAAAAGGATACATATGGAGATGAAAAAAACAGGGAGAAAATAAAGGATTAAGATCATCCTGATTTTGTCACCGAGGAATGATTTTGTCACCGAGAAAAACTCAACAAAGTCCCTCTATTTTTATTATGGGTGACTGAAGTGGAAAGAGAAATGAGAGCACATTTGGGAAAATCAGGAATTGAAATCTCAACAGCACTGAAGCTAACTTTCCATAACAAATAATTTCCAAAAATAGGGCTGGCACAAATTTTTGCTGGGATTTGTATCGGGAGTGTCTAAAGGCGCTAGTTGCTACGACTAGTGAGGCTCTGAGGAGAGAATGCAACCCAGACACTGCAAAGTTTAGGAGGGAAGAAACTTTGGGTTTGTCTCCCGACAGTTAATGCACCTTTTACAGAAAAAGTGGGACACCCACTCCCTCTCCCAAATACAAAGAGAAACTGAAAATGAATTTCCTGGGCTGCTTCGGGGCTTCGAGGGACCATTCTGGGTGCTACTGCTCAATCGCCAAGCCCAGTGGGGATCCAGGCCTCCCGCACCCTCTGCCAGGAGCCCGGAGAGTGCCCACTCACTGCCAGCAGCAGCCAGCGTTTGCAGGAGCTGGAAGCAGAGGCAAAACGCACCAAGATCTTTCTTCCCGAGATCCCTAAATACGACCTCGAAACCGTGGGACCCACGGCTGGCAGACCTCGAAGCTATTTATTTCAAGGCTCGGCTCTGGCTATGGTCCCGAGTGCCTTTTGGAGAAGACGTAGAAACTAGGAAGGGAGAAGGGAGGAAAGTCGCCCCGCCCCTCGGTATGGAATAACTGACCCCGAAGCCCCAGGGAGCGCGCCGGAGCGGCCGGGGATGGGAAGGGGATCGCTAGGACTCCCGAGCGCGTGGCCTTCACACTCGTGGGTCCCTTCCCTGCCCAGGCACGGGGTAAACAGCTGTCGGCAAAACGTAGGGGGCCAGTTTAAGTCTCTCGAGGGACACGGGTACCGACTCCCAGCCCCACACTAAAGTCACCTCAGCAAGAGCGCAGCCATCTTGCGTTCCGGCCTGGACGGAAGTGACGTCCGCCCCGTCACCTGTGGGCGGAGGCGGGCGGCCGTCACGTGACGGCAAGGCGTGCCTTAAGAGGCTCTCTCCGAGGGTTTCTCTGCTCAGCTGCGCCGCTAGGTCGGTTGGCATTTCTCCTGTTCGTGGCTCTCCTCCCAAGACCCCGTGCGCTGACTTGTTCCGGAGATGGCCAGGGTTTGGCAGAAACGCCGCCGGCCCCGAGTCTGCAGTCTGTGTTCCACCTGCGGACACATTCACGTTTTATCGCACCCGCGGACCGCAGACTTGCCCGGGTTCTTCCTCCAGGACTCCGCAGTCTGCTCCACAACCCCTCCCTCCCAGGTCGGCCCCAAAACGTCGTGGCTGGCGGGCGGAGACACTCAGGAAAAAGATGCGTTTTGCTCCCGGCGGTTTTAATGTGACGCTTCACCCAGAGACACACAAGTTGAGACCTAAACTGGGGAGTAGGAGGAGGGGCCGCCATTCCCCAGAACAAGGAGCCTCCTCTACCCGCTTCGAGGGGGCCCACAGTGCCTGCCGGGTTTGAGCTGTCACATGAACCAGACGCCCACTAGGCGAGGACAACGCTCCCTTGTTGCTTGTTTCAGCTCTATGTGGGCGACACCCACAGCCAGAAGAACCCGGGATGGGGGGCGAACACGCTTTGATTTATGTATATATATATAAACAGTGTTGAAGAACGCAAGGACAGGGATCAACTGCAGAGCACTCACGACTGAAGAGAGAAAAAGCGAGTGAGAAAAGAAAGGCACAGACTGCAAAAGTTCTTGACCCTTTTGGCGCGGTAGGGTGGGGAGGAATAAATGGCATAGCCCAGAACAACTCCTATTTCTAAATAAAGCATACTGAGTTATATTAATATTCAGATCTTATTTATATTTAGCACCCTGCACTTTTCCTTTCGGAATTTAAATAGCACAAATTCACTTATTTCTGCATCGGATGATTAATATTATTTTGCATTTCTATACTGCTTGACAAAGAAAGCACTTTTTTTTTTTTTTTGAGTTGCAGTCTCACTCTCGCCCAGACTGGAGTGCAGTGGCCGCTCCCGGCCACCGCAGCCTCGACCTGCTGGGCTCCAGCGATCCTTCCGCCTCAGCCTTCCAAGTAGCTGGAACTACAGGTGCGCGCTACCACACCAGCTAATTTTTGATTATTGTAGAGACGAGGTCTCGCCAAGTTGCCCAAGCAGGTCTCGAACCCGCGGGCTCAGGCAGTCCACTCACCTCAGCCTCCCCAAGTGAGAGGTTACAGGCTGAGCCACCGAGCCCGGCTAAGAAAGCACTTTTTTTTTTTTTTTTTTTTTTTTTTTGAGTTGGAGTTTCACTCTGTCGCCTAGACTGGAGTGCAGTGGCCGCTTCCGGCCACACAGCCTCGACCTGCTGGGCTCCGGTGATCCTTCCGCCTCAGCCTTCCAAGTAGCTGGAACTACGGACGCGTGCTACCACACCCGGCTAGTTTTTTAAAAATTTATTTATTGTAGAGATGAGGTCTCACCAAGTTGCCCAGGCGGGTCTGGAACCCGCGGGCTTGGGCAGTCCACTCACCTCAGCCTCCCAAGGCGCGGGATTACAGCCTGAGCCACCGAGCCCGGCTAGAAAGCACTTTCATAGACTTTAGGGTAGGAAGGGCTCTTAGAAGCTCTTTAATCCAGCATCCTTGACAGCTGATCTTCAGGACCCTGCTCCAACACAGTTGATGACTAGCATCTTAAAAAACAAGTTTCACTTAGTGAACAGCTTAATCATTAGAAAGTTGTTCTATTACACTGCACTCCAGCCTGGGTGACAGAGTGAGACTCCGAAAAGAAAGAAAGAAAGAAAGAAAGAAAGTTGTTCTATTAAAACACAGTTTTCTGCCATTGAACTTCCAGTTATTGATCCTACATTGGCCCTCTGGAACTTCACCTTAACAAAACCAGTGAATGCATCTTTCACTCAGCTATTTAAATAATTTTGTTTAATATATATACTGACTTTTTGCCAGGTTTATGAAAAGTGCTGTAGAGGATTCAAAGTCCTCAAAAAGCTTAAAGCCTTAGCAGGATCAATAAATAAATACAATAAAGAACACAGCGATGCCATGAAAAGGGTACAGATAAAAGGAATGGGATAAGGAGAAAATGACTACTTACAACTGGGAGGTGGGTTTAGAAATGTTTTCTTTTTTTTAAACAGTATGTTGAGTTGCTCTTTTCTAGGAATGTTGATTACAACATCCTGTAAACATTTGTTGTTGATGATGATTTTGCCTGTGAACTTTATAAGCAAGCCTTATATTTAGAGCTCTACAACCCAAATCTAATACCAATCACCAAACCCACCAGGACTGTGGACTAAGGAGGTGCCAAGGAGTTACTGTGAGACTGGCTTTACACAGATGAACCTGCAATGCTCTCATAGCAGAAACAACAATGACACTCCACTCAACCTCTAGAATCCATAACTGCTGGAAAAGAATGTCACATTGAAATTCAAACCAAACATAAATCAAACCCTTTATCACCAGAGCTTATCTTAAAAGTTAGCAGGAGGGCCAGGCACAATGGTGGGCACCTGCAGTCCCAGCTACTTGGGAAGCCAAAGCAGGAGGATCACTTGAGCCCAGGAGCTTGAGACCAGCCTGGACACCATAGCAAGACCTCATCTAAAAATAAAAACAATATGTAAAAGTAAGTAGGAGGAAGAAGCAGAGTCTGGCCAAGGCCTGAAGTGAGAGAAAAGCAGGGGAAGGAAAGAAGGGACAACAATTCCAGATGGGAGTATGAGAGGTTTGGTGAAAGGCAAAATCATTTCAGATGATCCCGAGGAGGGAAACAAAGAAGGCAACAATCAGGAGAGCTGGGTCAGAAAGGTTTTTTGCTAGATTTGCCTTAAAACTCAGCTCTCACCATGTAGACATTCCCATCACTAACTCCACCCCAAACTCTTCAGGAGCCTCCCATGATGTGCCAAATTAAATCCTCCCTCTTTAGCCTGTCACTTAAGGTCCTTCACTAACTGGCTTCAACTCTCCTGCTCCATCTTGTTTCCTATTAAACCACTCCAAGTTCACCCAAATGAAGTCAAAGTGGATGGCATAAGATCGGCCCTGAAGATGCCCAATACTTCACAGACATACCCAACACGCACACATGCACTTGTGTGCACACACATTTTCTCCTATTTGTCCTTGCTTTTGCTGCTCTGCCTAGTACCCCTCCCTACCTCCCTTTTCAAAAATGGCACTTCTTCAAGCTTGATTCTCATCTAATATTGCCTCCTAGACATGACTACTCCTTCTCTGAACCTCATGTGTTAAATGAAGTTTATTTTTCATTTCTAATCACCTACATGATTTACTCAGTCTTCTTGATGTTGCAACTGTGTCTACCTCCATTGTACTCCAGTACTTTGTGCGTTATTAAAATACTCATCATGGTTTATTACAGTGGGTTGTTGATTGTTTTGTCCTCTGATCCATCTCTGCTCCCCCACCCAAACTAGAATTACTTGCAGGAGAGACTTAATTTTAGCCTTCCCATACTTTACACATAGCTGGCACTCAATACAATTTTGTTGATTTGCTCTAAATTGATATGAACTTAGACTGTAGCATGAGGCATTGAAGGACTTCCTGACAGAGGGGGAAGGTCTTCTTCCCTGAAAATAGCCCAGTGGAGAAAAGCTATCTGGGAAGAGCCACCCAGGATGCAGGGAGATGGGGGTGGGAGTGGGGGGTGAGGGGGGGTGATGTAAGGATTCCCAAAGGACCTGGCCATGTCAGCAAGTTTGTAGTGCAGTCTACGGTGGTCACGATGACAAAGGATGTCTGATTTTCAGAGTTCTCTAGAGGAAACCTGGCTCTTGTTCCTAGGACTGAGGCAGCGTTTTCAGGCAAGAAGGCTAAGGAGGAATCTCTTTTTATGGCTTTTGGATTAGGCTCTCTGTCTATCTGTTCCTCAGAGAAGTGTGTCTGTGTCCCTCTTCCTGTCCCTCTCCCTCACCACCCCCCAACATTCCAACCTGGGGCGGGGGGAGGCCAGTAGACACAAAGCTTTCTGTGTATGGGGTGGTATGTGGTCCCCCCACCCCTCCACCCAGACTATACAATGCCCCTTCTGCTCCTTGCACTCTGCCCCACTCCCCACCACCTCTCAACTGCAAATGCCAGGCTGCAATTGGTTACTAGCTCAGGACAGCCCCCTCATGCTGGAGCCCTGGGGGATTTTAAACGGGTTCCAGGAATCCCCCGCTCAGGTCCTGGTCCCCCACTCTCCAACCCCACAGACGCTCTGGGCCTGGGCCCCTGCCCCTGCCCCAGCTATGGCTCCTGGGGCTCCTTCCTCCAGCCCCAGCCCTATCCTGGCTGTGCTGCTCTTCTCTTCTTTGGGTAAGTGGAGCCGCCTTAGTCTGGGAGCCTTGGGACTTAGGTGGTCTCTCAGCAGCATCCCACTGCTTCCACTGCACTCCCCACTGCCACCAAAGAAAGAGCCAGCAGAAGTAGGAAGGTGATGTTGTATTCAGAGAGAAACATACATTTAGAAGGAGGTAGTACAGGCATGATGTGAGGGCAAATGGTAGAAAGGAGTGTGGAGTACTCCCTAGACTCAGGCTGAAAACAGCAACTTGCGCCCAGTGCCATGCTGAGCCTAGCGGAAGCAGTGCGAGAGCTGGGATGGAGCAGAGTCAAGTGCCTGGGCCAGGCCCCACTCATTCCCTCGTGGTACAGGAGATACCTAACCTTAGTTCCCCGAAGAAAAAGTTAAGAGTATGGTCTAAAGAGGTTAGCCCACGGCTTATGGTCTCAGCTCCGCAGATCCTGTCTTTTAGTGTTTCTCTGTGTGACTCCTTGTCTATCATGTGGGTACATGGAGCGGAAGGGAGGTTCTGTGAGATTCTGGGCTCTTGTCCCTCTAAAGCTGTCTTCCTTCATAGTTGACCAGTCCTTTTCTTTGCCTCCTGGCAGATGCTGGGTGAGCAAGAGAAGGTCAAAGCAGAGTTATTTAAATAGATTCTTCCCTTCTCTGCACTGCCTTGAATCCTAGCACAATGAGTGAGTAGCAGGCAAGCTGGGGTGAAAGTGGGGGATGACAAAGGAAGGGGGACTGGATACAATGTCGGTTCTCTACTGTCAGCTCTTTGAGTCCTAGACTGTCCTGGGCTGTACTGTACTATTCTGGGGTACTCTGAGAGAACAGTAAGGACACGGAGTTGGAGAAGGGCATGGTAAGAGAAATGGGAGAATTAAACATGGAGCATGAGTGGAGGGAGATGTCTGTCTCAGCACCTGTGTCACTCAGCCATTGAACAGAACTGAGAAGGGCGATGGCTGATGTTATGACAGGAAGAAGAGAACTCAGATCCTATGAATAACCTTCCTTGTTATATTGGGGATTAACAAGAAGGCTGTAAGGTGGAAGTCCCAGAAGGTGAGTAAATGATACTGGTGCTGAGGAGGGAGATTCAGGACAATGGGGTGGGGGTGACATGAGCCCCCCAACATTGGTCAGAAAATGGGACATTGTTTGGTTGCCTCCTCCCCCTCCTGTAGAACAAAAAGGTCTACAGTTGCCCCTACCCAGGGCCAGCCCACACACATAGTCTCTCTGGAATGACCTTCCTCGTGTGGGTGAGTCTTGGGAGTGGCACTGGGCCAGGATGGCCAGGAGGAGGGCTAGGATGGTCCGAACCACAGAGGGCTCCCATGCAGAGTCATCTGAGCTCTGGGCATAGGGTCCTACTCTTCACCTAGCTGAGAGGGGTATGAAGTCCTTCCTCCCTGACGCCCAATTAGGAACAATCTATTTGGCAAGCAGGGATTCAGCAGTGAGAGCAGTTATGCCAGGGAGGAAAACTCACAATCTCTAGTTACGTTCATTTTTTTTTCTGCAAGAAATTTGTTTGTCATACTGTGAAATACTATGCAGCTATTAAAAACAAGATTGATGTCTGTGAACCAATGTGAGAAGCTCCCCCAGACACATAGGAAGCAAAAAAAAAAAAGAAAAAGAAAAAGGTAGAATGTAATGCAATGTGTATGCAAAAAGAAAGCGCCACAAAACTATTTGTTATAAGTGCATGTATATCTTGAGTTTATTGAGATTATATTGAATTTAAGTCATAGGAAACACATGCACATTAAACGGATAAGAGAGGTTA
This sequence comes from Tarsius wallacei, assembly GCA_963574415.1. Taxonomy (NCBI): domain Eukaryota; kingdom Metazoa; phylum Chordata; class Mammalia; order Primates; family Tarsiidae; genus Tarsius; species Tarsius wallacei. Next base: position 7,461 of record CAUYQG010019829.1, on the reverse strand, counting down.
TATCTGGGAGGGGACCATGGGAAAGAAGTTGGCTGGGGTGTGTGTTAAGGGAGACCTTAGCTTTATTTCTATTGCTTGAATTGTTTATAAGAAGCACATAATATGTATTACCTGTATAATTTATAACAAATTTCAAAAACTTAAAACCATGCTCTAAAGGATAGATTAAGAGTTAGTTACTGATTGGAAGAGAACATGAGCCTCGAAGACAGAGCCCAACCTTTGGAAGTCCTCAAGAGAATTCTGTTACTGCTGATTTCATTTCCTCTACAGATGTGCTGAAGAGCTTATACAGCATCTATGCTCATCTATTCAGATTGTCCAGAGAGACCTGGGCTTCAGAATTGTTTCTGTCCCAATCCTTCCCATGGCCTGTGATCTGGGACTCCTTGATATCATATTGATCTCACGTCCCCATAACCCTTACTGGGCCCACATGCATATCTGGTTCCCCCTCTGTGCTTGCAGTGCTGTACCCGGCCCAGGCCATTGTGGTTTACACGGACAGGGAGGTCCATGGTGCTGTGGGCTCCCGGGTGACCCTGCACTGCTCCTTCTGGTCCAGTGAGTGGGTCTCAGATGACATCTCCTTCACCTGGCGTTACCAGCCTGAAGGGGGCAGAGATGCCATTTCGGTGAGTGCGTGGGGAAATCCTGGGGCTGGATAACAGAATGGGGGTTTCAGAGAACAACAGAAAAGAGACCTTGGACTAAGGATGGGGAGATCCTTTATGACCATAACCCAATTTTGATAAGGTAAGTAACCATCTTTGTCATCCTTAGACCAGAACCTGTCTGCACTGTCCCCCTCCCGCAGCACTGCCCTTTTCAGCCCAGGATCCCTGGCCCTGAGGCTGGAGCTAAGCTTTGACATCCCTGTTCTCACTATGGTCCTCTCACATGCTTCCCCCCTCGTTCCTCATAGATCTTCCACTATGCCAAGGGTCAGCCCTACATCGACGAGGTGGGGACCTTCAAAGAGCGTATCCAGTGGGTAGGGGACCCTCACTGGAAGGATGGCTCCATTGTCATACACAACCTAGACTACAGTGACAATGGCACTTTCACTTGTGACGTCAAAAACCCTCCAGACATAGTGGGAAAGACCTCTCAGGTCACGCTCTATGTCTTTGAAAAAGGTGTGAGAGGGACAGGGGACAGGGGTCTGGGAGGCAGTTCAGGGAGGGCCTCGGGGAGGACAGGTAGTCTGGAGGAGGAGGCTGAAAGCCCGGCCTAAGGACGTTCGGGCTCTGGGAGGGTGGCGGAGGCAGCCTTGGCTAGGAGTCCTGCATCCTCAACCACAGGGAATTGGCGTGGGGCTGGGAGCCACAGTTGCCGGTCCCTGCTCATGCCGCCACTTGTCCTCCCGCCCCTCCTAGTGCCAACTAGGTACGGGGTGGTGCTGGGAGCCGTGATCGGGGGTGTCCTCGGGGTGGTGCTGTTGCTGCTGCTGCTTTTCTACCTGGTTCGGTACTGCTGGCTGCGCAGGCAGGCGGCCCTGCAGAGGAGGCTCAGGTAGGGGACGAAGGCCGACCCCCCTCCTCCCACCTCCCACCCCGCCATCCCCGGTCTGAGTTGGGGGTGCCAAAGGAAAGCGCCGTGTCCGCCGTCGGAGTTTCCGGCGAGGCCGAACCCACAGCACCCCGTTTTCCTGCAGTGCCATGGAGAAGGGGAAGTTGCACAAGGCTGGAAAGGACACATCGAAGCGTGGGCGGCAGGTCAGCGGGTCTTGGGGCCTGGACAAGCCGGGGAGGACGCTGGGATCCGCCGGGCCTCGCGAGGGGTGGGCTGGGACCAGTCAAGCCCCGCCGGACCCGCGACTGACGTGCGCTCCCTCCCCCAGACACCCGTGCTGTACGCCATGCTGGACCACAGCAGAAGCACCAAAGCGGCCAGCGAAAAGAAGTCCAAGGGGCTGGGGGAGTCTCGCAAGGATAAGAAATAGCGGTTAGCGGGCCGGGCGGGGGCGCGGGGTTCAGGGGCGGAGGCCGCCAAAGGTCCTCAGGTGGTGGTCATCGAGATGGAGCTACGGAAGGATGAGCAGGGCTCGGAGCTCCGGCCTGCTGTCAAGTCCCCCAGCAGAACCAGCCTCAAAAACGCCCTCAAGAACATGATAGGCCTGGACTCGGACAAGTGACTGCCCCCCGCCCAGGCCCTGCCAGCGCAAGGGGACCTAGGCTCCTCTCCTCTCCGTCTAGGCTTTCCTTCCTGGTTCCCCGCCCCGCCCTGCCCTCACCTCCCATGAGATGTAAGTTTCATTCCAGAATTCATTCCCCAGACCATTGTATTCTCACCCACTTTCACCCCCTGGCTTTCCAGGGGCTGATCCTGCCCCTCACCTGCCCCAAGGGCTGTGTGTTTGGTGCCCATCCCCCGGGCACTGAGAAGAAAGGGACCTTGATGCCCTCTGCCTTACCTCCAGGACCCTGGCATTCCCATCTTCTGCACCCCCCCCACCCCTCTGTCTGTTTCTTCTCCCCCCACCCATCAATGACCCATCTCTGCACTCTGTCCTTCCAGCTAACACCCAGATCGCCCAGATCAGACTCTCCTTCAGGGTTTATTTAGGTTGTTGATTTTTTTTTTTTAATCCATTCTTTGTTTGTTTGTTTGTTTACCCGAGCCCACCATCTGCCCTCACCCTCATGACTGAGGACCAATGACGTCATGTGGCTTTTGCAATTCCTCACCCCTCTTACATCCTTAGTGGGGAGCCAGCCCAAGCAGAGGAGCCCCTGACCTCAAGCCTCGCGATAGTGTTGGTGCCCCCTGACTACTCTGGAGCACTGTTCTGGGCCGCAAGGTCCTGAGGAAGGAGAGACAGGAGTGAGGTAATGGATCCTCCAGGTCAGGGGGTAGACAAGGTGGCAAGTGAGCCTTAAGAAATGGTTTTTAAACAACCAAACAGAAAGCAGAAAAAAACAATTGAGAAGTAGGGGGAGAAGGAAGAGGCTGCACTTCAGCCACAGGGGATTCTTAGGGTTTTTCTACATTCTGTATATTCTCAAAGATCCAAATGTCCTTAAATGTTTAATAAACACTGACATTTCCAGAAGCTGCTGCCTCGGTCTCCAGTTTCCTAGTTATCATGGGAATAACCCCTGCCCCTTTCCTATCCCCAACCTCCCACGCTTGGTTTCAGCTGTTGAGTTTGTTTCTTTGGTTTGGATTTCTATAGTCCTGCAGAAGGAACTGAAATAGGGTCACAAGACATTCATACATTCAACAAAAATGTAGTGAGCTTATACTATGTGCTAAACTGTGTCTGGCTCTGCTTTGCTTGAGTTGAAACACAAACTCCTACTCACCAAGATCTGAATTTTAAAACACTCCTGCCATTCACTAGCCGTGTGACCCAGGATGGTTTCTTGACTTTGGTAAACTTGTTTATGTGCTTGTAAACAACTGTAATAATGATACCTCTCCTGCTTAATTCCCTGGGTTTTTGTGGGAGTCAAATGAGATTCTATGTATGGAAAACTTTGTAAACTATAAGTTGATATACCTGGGCAACTTGGCGAGACCTCATCTCTACAATAAATCAAAAAATTAGCCGGGCATGGTAGTGCGCGCCTGTAATTACAGCTACTTGGAAGGCTGAGGTGGAAGGATCGCCGGAGCCTAGCAAGTCGAGGCTGCGGTGGCCGGGAGCATGCCACTGCACTCCAGTCTGGGTGACAAGAGTGAGACTCAACTCAAAAAAAAAAAAACTAAAACTAAAATATTAAAGCATTTAATATTTGTTTCTAGCTCTTGCCTAAGGGAGTATACTGGACAAACTAGCACAAATCCCATCCACCTTTCTAAACACACACACAACTTTGTTTTATTGGTGTATTATTTTACCTCTCTTTACCATTATTTACCTCTATTTGCCTATTAATAGGTATACTATTAATTCCTCATTAGCTAGTTTGTTGGTATGTCAACCTAGGTACACCAAATATACTGGAATCCTTAAATGATTGTGGAAAAACATGTATGTGTTATTTTCCCCTGGGGGTTATTGATAACCAAAAAACCCAAGATATCCACATGTAATGTCTTCCCCTTGTTAAGAGGCTAAAGATATGATGACCACTAGCTTTGCCAAAACCCAGAACGCTTCCATTTATTTGAGAGGTGTCTTTTACTTCTCCTTTTTTTTTTTTTTCTAAGTTGGAATCTCATCCTGTTGCCCAGGCTGGAGTGCAGTGGCATGCTCACGGCAACTGCAGCCTCCACCTGCTGGGCTCAGGCCATCCTTCTGCCTCAGCCTTTCAAGTAGCTGGAATTACAGGCGCGTGCTACCACACCCAGCTAATTTTTTTATTTATTATAGAGTCAAGGTCTTGCCAAGTTGCCCTGGCTGGTCTCGAACCCCTGGACTCAGGCAATCCTCTTGCCTCAGTCTCCCAAAGTGCTGGGATTACAGGCTTGAGCCACTGTGCCCAGCCTTTCATTTCTTTTAAAAGAAAAGTAATCTGAATTCAGTTTCATATAAAAAGTAATAGATTATATACAGTATTTTGGAAGATGAGAAAGAAATCTTAGTCACAGCTCAACAGAGTTGGAGGTATCTAAGCTCAAGATTCCTTATTAGTTAAGATGTTAAACTGTTGTTATTCTTTAGATGGCTGCAGCTGGGTACCCTGCTTAAACTTCTCTGGGTATTATGAGAGTCAAATGAGACATCATGTTGCTTCTGAGACATAGCATAGCCCAAAGCTTCTCATTTAATTACATTTTTATTCTCAAATGTGTCAGCTACCTGCATTTTGCCAGATCAGCTTACCCAATTGTTTAATGATTCCATAAAGATTTCTGGTACCCAGAAACAGTATTTTGTATCCTTTCCACCATGCATTTTCACAAGCATTACACATTTCCATGGGTTTTTACAGGACTGTACCCATTTTTCCCCAATTTCCACCATCATAAGCCACATCTATCCTGTCTCTCCTCTGCAATAAAGCATTGAATAAAGCCTAGAATAATGGTTCAGGTAAAGGGAACTGGCATTGTTATATGGAAAATTTTGACTCCATCTAATTATTACTTTTAAATAAATCATTCGCAATCCTCAGAGCATTATTAATAATAACATTAATTTTGACCAGGCATGTGAGTACTTTGAGAATAATTTAAAACCTCTTTCAATGTTAACCTCAAAAAAACTCCCACCAAATTATAACCCAATTTACCAATACACATTTTTAAAAATCTAAATAAAATGTTAGCAAATGAAATTCTACAGTGAGTTAATAAAATAATACATTTTGACCACAAATAATTTATGCTGGGAATGAGAGAGTAGTTCAGTATCAGGAAATCTACTAACAGAATGTATTATATTAACCTAGGGGGGAAAAGATTATATAAAAAGAAGATGTTAAAAAAAACACATTGGTAACATTTAGTAGCTATTTTTATTTTTGTTTTGTTTTTTGTTTTTTTTGAGTTGGCGTCTCACTCTGTTGCCCAGACTGGAGTGCAGTGGCCGCTCCCAGCCACCGCAGCCTCGACCTGCTGGGCTCCTGGTGATCCTTCCGCCTCAGCCTTCCAAGTAGCTGGAATTACAGGCGCGCGCTACCTCGCCCGGCTAATTTTTGATTATTGTAGAGATGAGGTCTTGCCAAGTTGCCCAGGCAGGTCTCGAACCCACAGGCTCAGGCAATCCACTCACCTCAGCCTCCCAAGGCGTGGGATTACAGGCTGAGCTACCGAGCCCGGCTTAGTAGCTATTTTTAAAAATGCTCTAGGTAAAACAGGAATAGAAATAAACATGCTAAAGACTAATTTTAAAATCATAAAAAAATATTAAATATGAAACATTGCAGCCATTGTCAATAAAATAGAAAACAAGACAGTACATCTGTTATCACTAATAATATTCAATATCTTTTTTCTAATCAACCAATGAACAGGAACAATACTGTTTTTAAAGAATTTAGCTATTGTAATAAACTGAGAACAAAGAACAGCCTGTACACATATTAGAAGAGAAAATTATCTTTATTTGCAGATAATATAATTACATTCCTAGGAAATTCGTAAGATTCAGCTAGAAAATTACTAAAGTAGGCCAGGTGTAGCCTGTAATCCCGGCACTTGGGAGGCCAAGGCAGAAGGATCCTCAAGGCCAGGAGTACAAGATCAGCCTGGGCATCAAAGCAAGATCATGTCTCTACAAAAAAAATTTAAAAATTAGACCTTGACTCAACAAAAACAGTAAAAATTCATTAGGCATGGTGGCATGTGCCTGTTGTCCCAGCTACTTGGGAGACTGAGGCAGGAGGATCACTTGAGCCCATGTGTATGAGGTTGCAGTGAGCCATGATTGAGCCGCTGCACTCCAACCTTGGTGGCAGAGTGAGATCCTGTCTCAAAAAGAAAAGTATTAAACTAACAAGGCAATTTGGCAGTGTGATTACAAGATAAATTATCAAAATCTATAACTAGAAATCTAGCTAGAAATAGAAATAAGGAAGAAGCTCATAGATTACAGTAAAAAGAACACACAAAAAACAAGACAGGTACATCACCTACATGAAGAAAATTATAAAATTCATTAAACGACTCAAATATGTCACAATCAAAATGGAGTCATGTGTGTTAAAACAGAATCCTGGGGCCAGGCTTGGTGGCTCAGCCTGTAATCCCAGCACTTTGGGAGGCAGAGCCGAGTGGACTGCCTGTGCCTGCGGATTCAAGACCAGCCCTGGCAACTTGGCGAGACTGCATCTTTACAATAAATCAAAAATTAGCCAGGTGTGGTAGCACACACCTGTAGTTCCAGCTCCTTGGAAGGCTGAGGCAGAAGGATCACTGGAGCCCAGCAGGTTGACGCTGGGGTGGCCATGAGTGTGCCACTGCCCTCCAGCCTAGGCAACAGAGTAAGACGCCAACTCAAAAAAAAAAAAAAAAATCCTGACAAATAGAGCCAGGAAGGACTATGAAGAGAAGGGTTCTCATGCATAAATACCTGACAACAAAAGCTGTCACAAGAGACTGCAAAAATGACAACTTTGTGCGGAGGCCATAGCAGCCTCATACCAAAAATACTTCTCTGAGGACATCTGCCCAGCAACTGTGTCCAGCCTCAGACTGGCATCACTTTCGTTATTGATCCTTGTAGCAAAGGATAATTGTTTCACAATAGTTATGTAATCCTCCTCATTTTTACATTAAAAGCTTTTGTCTTCCTTTACCTCTCTGAATACACACATAGTTTACTTTGGCATACATATTCTCATAGTAATGTCCTATTCCCAAATAAATATCATTTTCTTTTCGAGTCGTTCTCTCTCTTTGTTATTTAGATAGACAGATCTGAATACATTTTTTTTTTTTTTTTTTTTGAGTTGGAGTCTCACTCTGTCACCCAGACTGGAGTGCAGTGGCCGCTCCTGGCCACCGCAGCCTCGACCTGCTGGGCTCCGGCGATCCTTCCGCCTCAGCCTTCCAAGTAGCTGGAACTAC
>CAUYQG010019827.1:0-23649 GCA_963574415.1 Tarsius wallacei | reverse complement strand
GGGATAGGGGAAGCAATTAATGGCAGTAAATACCTGTCTGGGGATGGGGGGACATTTCTTACAAACAAGGGTGCCTGAATGAGACATATTTGTGTACCTAACCCTTAAATGTACCCCTTAATATCACAATAAAAAAAAAATAAAATAAAATAAAAAAAAAATAGAGTTAATATCACTCACTTTATGAAGTTATTGGGGCCTTTAATGTAGGTTAATATGCATGTAGAAATCAGAACATACCTGGCATATCACAAGCACTAAATTCATGCAGTATTAGTATTGTTATCATTTACCTTCCTTCCTCATAGTATTACCTTACTTATTATTATTATCTTTACTTTCTGAACTCAAACCTAATCAACTCCTTCTTGGCTTATGTGTTATTTTGTCCAATATTTTAATTACATTTTGTAACTTTTTCTAATATTGCATATTATCATTCAAAGCTTGCTTATAATTGCACCAATACATACTATTTTCTGTGCTTATCTTTTTAGAAAAAAATCTCAGATCACCTTTCTGGAATTTTTTTTTCTATTTCTTGTATTTGCTATTTTCTTCACAGAAGTTCCTTTAATGAAGGTCTGCTAATGCTAATGGTAAGTGCTCCCAGCTTTTTAGCTAGCTAATCCTCCTTCTTAAAATATACATTTTCTGGGCACTTGATTTTAGACAAACAATTATTTTCCTTCACACCTGAATGATATTAATGTTCTCATTGTTATTCCTTTGTAGATAGTCATTTTCCACTCAGCCTACTTCTAATATTTTCTCTTTGTTTTTATTATTTTACAGTTTTTTCATGATATTTTCAGTATGATTTTGTTTTTATTTATTATCTGTGAGACATACTCAGCTTTTTTTTAAATTTAAGTATTTTTATCTTTAAACAGTTCTGGAAAACTCTAAGCCATTATTTCTTTAAATATTGCCTCTTTCTCATTCTTTTTTTTTTTTTTTTTTTGAGTTGGAGTCTCACTCTGTTGCCCAGACTGGAGTGCAGTGGCCGCTGCTGGCCACTGCAGCCTCGACCTGCTGGGCTCCGGCGAGCCTTCGGCCTCAGCCTTCCAAGTAGCCATAACTACAGGTGTACACTACCACAACCGTCTAATTTTTTGATTTATTGTAGAGATGAGGTCTCGCCAAGTTGCCCAAGCAGGTCTCGAACCCACGGGCTCAGGCAATCCACTCACATCAGCCTCCCAAAGCACGGGATTACAGGCTGAGCCACCGAGCCTGACCCTATTTTTTCAGTATACTCATTTGCATAGCTATTAATATACATTAGTACTATTCATTTAATTCTCTATATGTCTTAATCTCTTATATTTTCACCTATTTCTCAATGTTTTGCATTCTGAATAACTTCCTTGAATCAGTCTTCCAGTTTATCAGTTATCTCTTTACCTGAGTCTAATATATTTAATTTGTGAGTTAATTTATTAATCATATATATTTCTATATATTTGTTTCTCTTTAAATCTGTTACACATTTAATAATCTCTCATTTATTTCTCATTTTTTCTTCCCATTTTTATTTTGCTTTTGTATTGTTTTGTGTCATTTTGTTCTAAACATTTCAGTATCTGAGGTATTTAGAAATGCAAATCTGTGGTTTGTTATTTTCATTAACTTGCACATGGTCTCCTTATGTGGTTGTCATTCTTCATCATATACCATTTGACTAAACTTAGGTTCCAGAAGTTCTGAGGTCTTTAGCTACAGGTGTTTTTCTAAGGAAGATTTGTACCTGCTTCAGCTAAGCCCTATGGGGGCCTCCAAACAAGGACTACTTTAAAATAATGTCTTGGCTTGAATTTCAATAAACAGATCATTTAAATACAACCTCCAGATTCAGATGAGAGCAGGCCTGAGGTCTGTGATTGCAAATTCTCAAGAAAGCTCCTCTTCTTTCCCTGAAACCAGAGTCACCAAGATGTCAGAGAGGTTTCTTTGTTCAATTTGCCTGTCAGGTAGAATTTTTTTCTGGGAACTTTACTCTGAAGAGTACCGTCCCTTTGGTGGTCCAGATTTAGCATCCCTTTTTGACTAGCCTTTGGTCTAGTCGCTACAGAATTCTCCACTATGAAGCTGTTAATCCCTAAGACAAGTGTTCACATGCCAATATTGGCTCCCACAGTAGCCTGAGTTCCCAAACTTGTTTAAGTTCCCTGATTTTAACTCCATATTTGCTTCAAGTTTACATTTTGTTTTGGTTTTATTTCCTGCATGTCTTGGGAGGGAGGGAATTCCTATTACTTTTTTTTTTTTTTTAGAAAGTTTGCTATTCAATTAAAATTGAGTTTATTTTATCCAGCTTTCAAAATATCATATTTATCATTCTTCAAGAAGCAGAAGTTTTTATATTGACTTTTTCCCATATAGGAGTTGACAGTGCTATTCTACTCATTATAACTCTACCCCAAAACTCCAGTTACTGTGTTAGTTTTCTTTGCAAAGCTCAAAATAAAATTAAACCAATGGGTGGGTTAGGCGCAGTGGCTTGTGCCTGTAATCCAAGCTACTCTGCTGAAGGCTAAGGCAGGAGGATTGCTGGAGCCCAGAAATTCAAAGCTGCAGTGAACTATGATCACACCACTGCACTTCAGCCTGGATAGCAAAGTAAGATCCTACTATTAAAAAAAAGAAGAAGAAGAAAAGAAAAAAAAGGCGGATACCTTTGTAATATTCTGGGTGTGGAAAAAAGTCTCTAGGATGTATCTTTCACTGTACTTTGGTTTTTGTCCTTACTGTTTCTATAACAAATCTGCTCCCAAATCATTCTACTTGCTTTCACCTTTCTTGATTTAAAATTTCTGGAATTGATTCAGGTGAGTTTTTTGCTTAGGTTTGTTATAGAAAAAGCATCTTTCTTGATTAAAGATGGTCTCTTTGCTCAGCAAATTCTGATCTTCAAGACTACCATTTTTCATGCACAGAATGTGACAACTCCTCTCATTTCAGTTAGAGTTATTCCTTGCTTTATCTCTTTCCAGATGAGGTCCAATTACAAGAATCTTTACTGATCTGCTTGGACTAACAATGCTCTGTGTTTCTTAGCTCTCTGCCTAGATTTTGTTTCAGAGCAATATGACTTTATCACCATAGTATGGTATACAAAATATCCTACATTCAAAATTTCATTAACTTTTCATTTGAGTTGTCTCATAGTCAGGGAAGGCAAAAAAAAAAATCATATTATTGTACCCACGCCACTGAATACCTTGAATATGTTCACCAACCATTTATTAAATATTCCAGAGGAAAAAACAGAAAGCAGTTTTGGGGTTTTTTGTTTTTCTAAATCAAAACTGAGCAAGAAAGAGCGGAATCCAGTGAACTTAATAGCTTGTGGGTGGATTCTGCTCAGGTACAGTAATACTACCATCCACATTTTAATCAACAGAATTCACACTGATCAGTGTTATTACAGTGAATGCTAATTAAATGTACAATGCCTTGACACCTAAAATAAAGTGTTACCAAATTCAACCTCAAGCAGCAGGAATCTAATTCCTCTGAAAGCTACAATTTGCACAAAAGCTCACTCAATAAGAAATGTGTTTTTCAACTGTTTTCCCACAACATAACAATAAATAGAAACAGACCTAGGAAGGTCTGAAACCATTAAGAATAACAAATCAAAGATGATGCCCTAGCTACAAAACAATTTGCTCTTCAAATAAATAATTGTAATATAAACTATTTTTGTTATAAGCTATCACTTTCCTTAAGAAAGTCCTTGAATATTTTTAGGATAGATTTTCAACTGTAGGCAATTTGTCAAATAAACTTCTCCCTGGGTAAAAGTGAGGATACTCTAGTTATATTGCATAATCTACCATACTATACTTCCTTAAGTTAAGAAATATTAATATTGACAAAAGTTGCCAGTTTTGAAGGCATGACTGGAATTATGCCTGATGATCACATCTTATAAAGCAAGCAAGAGAATAAGGAAGGACATAGGTGATATGGAAGGTACATCTCCAGGGACTGAAAATCAATGACAGTCCTTACAAGCAGTGACAATTTTTTTAAAAAAGTGTTTGAGAACCAGAATATCTGAATTATAGTCTCAGTGCTGACATGAACCAGTTTTTGACTTTTAGTAAGATACAATCTTTTTTGCCTTAATGTGTCCTCCTGCTCTTATGATCTAGCATTCAAGAAATTACTAGGTTGACATATGCATGGACCTCACTTATAATTCTAGGAGCTCAGCCTTGGTGCAAAGCAGTCCTGGATAAAATTTTAAAAGTCTAGTACATCCCTGAATAACCTTCCTCTCTTGCTGCAATTTGAAGGAACATTTGTTGTTCTATTTCTTTGCTTCACAAGCAGCCAACATTTTTCCTCCAAATTAGGCTTTCCCTCCCCACCCAATCTCTGATTGCTATGTTTATCCTAGTGTATCTTGACTGTTTCTATTTCCATTCCATTTTGTACAGGAGGACCAACTTCTGTCTTGATGAATGAATCTCCTGAGAGAAGCAATCCATTTTTATAAACACTCTGAGAAGGTAATTTCCTGCTCAAAATAGAAAGCTGACATTTCTACATCTTCCTATCTATATTTATGGATTGACTGAAGCATAAAAGCATGTAAATAAGAGATGGGATCTTGAGAAAGGGTAAAGAAAAAAAGGCTAGGGAGGGGGGAAAAGAAAGAAAGGAAAGCAGAGGAGAGGAGATAGAAAATATGGGAAGTAAAAAATAAATCATCTACCAGAGCAGTGAGTAAATATATCATCTCTATTATCTGAATAAGCACAAAACAAAAGTTTTCCTCATTAAGAAAATGTGAGACAAGAGAATCAAAAAAGCAAATAAGCAAACAATATATTCCCAAAAGTTAACACTTAAACGTTTAGTAAGAATTTGGAAAACTCAAACCTTAAATGATTTTAACTATTCGGCAACATTACTAAATTACATTAATACCACTAGACTAAGTGACTACATTATACTATTGCTCAGAAGAGTTTCTTTGACAAGTGAGTATCAGATGCCCTTACTCAACACCATTGATCTGGATTTCAGACAGCAGCCCTCTGAGACCTCTAAAGGCAAGACAGATGTAAGATGGTTTAAGATGACTCAGGAGGCTTCTATCATCACCAAAGAACCAGTCAAAGGCATTTCTGGACATTCTGGGCCACAAAGAAACCTACCGTGGTAATGTGATATCATGTTTCTAATACATATACTCTAGCAGAGTATAGGTAACAAAAAAATACTTGGTGCCTGTTCCCACATTCTAAACCCTTAACTTTACCTTCCTTATGACAAATGTGTGATCACAGTGGATGGAACAGAGTAAGTCCATCACCAATTCCAGGGATACAACTTGAAACAGGCAACTGTCAAAAATCAGGCAGTACGTAAACAAAAGAGCTCTCTGTAATGTTCATCTTGCACTCATTCAATATTTGAGTTGCTGTTATGCTAAGCATTGTGCCAGAAATTAAAGATAAATTGGGGGTAGAGCAGACACATGCAGCTTAAAGTCTAACGAGAGAGACAGACACAAGTAAGATAACCTAAATAAACACATAATTAAAAATTATTATAAACACTACAAAGAAACAGAATAGAATACTATGAAAGAAAATAACAGGGAAAACAAACCTAATATGAGGTCAGAAAAAGCTTCTTTAAGGAAATTCTGTTTGGACACATTACTAAAGAAGAGAATGAACTAGCAAGATAAATATGGGAGCACTATCCAAGTTAAGTTACCTGGGCATATAGGTGTCCTGAGGTGGGAAGAAGCGTGAAACATCAAAGGAGCTCAAAGAAAACCAAGCCATGTCACTGGGGCAAAAATATCTAAGAGCAGTGAGATAAAGATAACAAATTGATCAGGCCAGAACACACAGGATCTCATAGGTCTTGGTAGGGATTTAGACTTCATCCTGAAAGCAATGATGAACATAAAAAAACCTAAGCATATCAGTCTTTTAACTCTCTCAACAGAGGTAAAATAAACAAAGCAGAGAGGACAATGGTGGATGTGAAGAGGTCCATTCAAAAGACTGAGTTTAAGGTAGTTAGAACTAAAGTGATACTGAATACATATTTTGAAAAGTAGACAAAAATGTTTATGAAGTAAAGTCAACATGACTTGGATAAGGTGATAAGGAAAAAGGAGATGTAAAAGAAGGCTTGTAGATTCCTGGCTTGTACAGGTTGGTAGAGGGTGTCATTGATTGGGATAGATAGCATGGAAGAGGACTAGGCTGGAGCAGACTGGCATTAATAAGATCAGTTGGGAGCATGGTTTTGGGACGTCTGAAAGGAGAGGTTTGTAGGCACAAAGCACTTGCCTTGTTGCCTGTCTTTTCTCATATATCTTTATCTTTATATGTTTCAAGCATGCCTTCCAGGAACTCCAAATCCTTCTCACACTATTTTACAGAAAATTTCAACTGTACCAGCTCTATATTCCAAACTCAGCTCCAAGCCTTCCTCTGCAAACAGGAGAAAAAAGAATCAAGCTGCTTAGGTGAAAAAGAAGAACAAGTAACCAAGGAATTTATATAATTCTTCTAACAGAATAATCTTCCTCAAAAGGCTCATATGATTTTTAATAGCAATTTCCCCCTTTTATCCTAAGTGTATAACTATGGGCAAATGAATTAACCTTTCTAAAGCTACAATGGAGTATACTGGAAATATCTTATTTTACATCTTGATGAAGATTATGTGTATCTTCAAAGCCAATAGCAAGCATCAATCCCTAGATTTCTTCGAAAGTCTTTGTCTTTGAACCAGTAGAACTTCCTTCTGCGTTAAAGGTGGTAAAAAGAGTTTGAATTCTCAATGTAAAAGGGAAGTATAAGCCTAGGTTTTAAGATTATAGAATCTACTGATTGAGACTAGCTCAGCTTCAGAATATTTAACAAGAGTACTGATAGCTTCAATAAGCATATTAAAACTAAACAAATTGAATTAAATCATAGATATAATACACATTTTAAAGAATAACACATCTGTGTACCAAGATTTCACTGCATTGGTAACAATACGTATTACAACTCATCACAGAGCCCAGCTGCATCAGTTCCCTTCCTCAATTGTGTTTTGTTTGTTTTGTTTTATTTTTGAGTCAGGGTCTCACCCTGTCTCCCAGGCTGGAATGCAGTGACAGGCTTGGGTGATCCTTCTGCCTTAACCTCCCAAGTAGCTGGAACTACAGGCACATGCCACCATGCTACATCATTTTTTTTTTCCTCAGGCAACTCTCCTGCCTTGACCTCCCAAAGTGCTGGGATTATAGGCATGAACTACTGTGCCTGTCCCATTCTTCAGTTTTCTCATCCATAGAATGAGGGAAATAGTTGGAAATTCATGCATGGTTGCAGTGAGGACTAAATGGTTAACTCATATCAAGTTTACATGGGTGTCTGATCCATAGTAAGTGTTCAATAACATTAGCTAATGTTGCTATAGCATTAAGGAAAATGAGTCAAAATGATTGATTTGCTGAAGGTCCATAACTGGTGAAAGCAAAACTAGAATTTAAACCCTTCTCTTTCCTTCTACCTTAAAGTATAAACCTAAAGTGGGGCCAGAGGTGGGGGAAGAGAAATAATGAAAAAAATCACAGTCTTTTCAGCCATGTAGGAAACTAACATATAATTAACAAATATTTTTCAAAGTTATCCAAAGTCCCATTATGATGAAAAAATTTTACAAAGGATATAAAGTAGACATATTCACAAACTCTGATCAATAGGACATTACTATATTTTCATATGCTAACTTACCCTTGAGTACCTTGAATATATGTTTAAAATATAAAATGACCAGAATCCAAAAAAATAAAAAAACAAAATGACCAGAATCCAACTTCATGTTCCTCCATTTTCCTATGTAAGCCATCTGCTCTATTCAAAATGAAATTAATCTATCAACTTATTAATATTATTATCAGAAATTCATTGGTTCTTTTTTTAATGTCTTTCATTGAGAATACTGATTCAGAGCTTTAGGGGTAAGTCCAACTGCACTGAGGTACAATTTTTATACAATAAAATTCACCAGTGTCACATATATAATTCAGTGAATCTCAGGGTCATAGATCTCATTTATTAATCTGATCTAACCCAGGAAGATGCTCCCTTGAAAAATATACAAATGACCAATATTTTATTTAAAACTGCAAAGACTTCACAGATGTACTAAAGCTGATTCAAGTACCCTCATAGATAGGTTCTAAGCTAAGAACCCTTATTCAAGAAATAACAAAGCACCTTAAGGAAGTCATAGTCAAGCAAACGTTCTTTTCAGGTTGAAAAATTAATCCTATTAATAGGATAAAGAGTATTTTTATCTCATTTGATTAAGTATTTGCTCTCATATATACAGCAGTAAAAAAAATGGGCATGTGTAATACCATAATGTATATTCAGAGTACATATATAGGACATACTTTTTTGCCCACTTAAAGCTACTGCTAAAAAAATATAAACATGTTTGATAGCATCAGGACTGGTAAGTGCTTTCCACAATTCAAGCTTGCATTTATTTAAAATTATTCTAGTGATTATTTATATTTATAATAGAAGGCATATGATAAAAAAAATTGAGAGTAATAAGTTAAGAAAAAATAATTTTTGCAAAATAGTCACCTCTTTGGTTAATTCTTCTGTAATTAAATGAACTCAGGTAACATTTATTTAGGATTTCCTATGTGCAAAGTATGTTAGATATAGTAAAGGACACACAGGAATAATTGCCTACTCACATATTTTCAAAGAATTGTGACCAATAATCTGGGCTCTATCATTACTTTCATTTAAAACAACACTGGGCTCAAACAGAGATCCAAAATGAATGATTTTTCCAGGAAGAGGCTTGTCAAATTAGAAGACACATTTGGAGCCAGGAAGATTATGATGAAATTATAAATGTATATGTATATATATAATAAAATACACATATATATTATAAAATGTATAAAATGTGTATTATATATGCATATGGCACCAAAATAATTGCATGAAAATTATATACTACCTTCATAAACATTTTAGATATTATTTGTTCAAAACATTTTTAAACCTTCTCTATTCTTTCATTTAGTCATTTTTACTTTTATGCTATAATGCTAATAATCAGATGTAGAAAAGAGGTTCTAACCACATTTCGTTGATATTTAAAGAAGAATAAAAGGTAGAAAGAAAAAACCTAGAAGAGAAGTAACACAATTTATCTTAAATATATTTTCCTAAATGGTCAAATGAAAGGTAATACCAATTACAACTTAATCCAAGTAAAAAAAAAATAGCTTAGTGGCAAAATTAAGGTCAAACAGTCATTTAATGAATTTAATACTTTGAATCAGATAACAGATTAAAATTTTTCATTGACATTTTCAGAGACAAAAGAAATTCTCTTCTATGATTTTTTTCTAGGGTCACTCGCATACTCATTATCAAAAAAATGTATGAGGTTATGAAATGCTCACAGCATTTTGTAAAATATTACCATTCACTCATTCAACACATATTTATCAGAAGCAGCTACTATTACTATAATTTATTTGCCAGGTTATATGCTAAGTTCATCTTTTACCTCTATAACAGAGCACTCAGGAAACCACACTCCATTAATGTGACATAGTCAATCCCAATTTGCTTAGCTCCACTGAAAAAAAAATCTAATCCCATTAGAAGGAAAACCCAGCGATCTGACTATGGGATGGCCAACGATGTACTACAGGTTACATTTTCCCTCCTGCTCTTCAGATCCATTTGGACTTCTCTGGTCCTCCTCAGTACAGGGCCCATGAAGACATTCATTCTACCTCCTATGTACTGGTTGTTTCCAGTACACTGGGCATAAAATAATGAGGAAACACAACAAGGTCTTACCCTTGTGGAGTGAGAGACAACTATTAATCCAATACTTGCACTTTCACTTGTAAATTACAGACTGAAAATACTGCTCTGAGAGAAATAAATCCAGTTCTGTGAAAACTCTAACAAAAAACTTAGTGGACAGAGCAAGATTCCTGGATGTGAAGACTGAGCTGAGATCTGAAGGTTGAGTGGGATTAACTAGGAAGAGAGTGAAGGTTAGGGAGATGGTAACGAAGAAAAGTTTCAGATTAAAAAAAAAAAATCTACTCTCAGAAATCCAGAAGTGCTGAAGAAAGAAACGAAAGTGCAGTACATACACCAACTCAAGAATGTAGATCCTAGCCGGGCTTGGTGGCTCAGCCTGTAATCCCGTGCCTTGGGAGGCTGAGGTGAGTGGGTTGCCTGAGCCCGCGGGTTCGAGACCCGCCTGGGCAACTTAGTGAGACCTCATCTCTACAATAAATCAAAAAATTAGCCAGGTGTGGTGGCGCACACTTGTAGTTCCAGCTACTTGGAAGGCTGAGGCGGAGGGTTCGCCGGAGCCCAGCAGGTCGAGGCTGCGGTGGCCGGGAGTGGTCACTGCACTCCAGTCTGGGCGACAGAGTGAGACTCCAACTCAGAAAAAAAAAAAAAGAAAGCAGATCTTAATCCAATCAGCAGTGTAAATTCATTGAAATGTTTTAAGCAGAGAGAGTGATAACATCATATTTTTTATTTATCTGCATAAATTTATGGGGTGCAAGTGTGACTATGTTACCTGGATAGATTGCTCAATGATGAACTCAGAGCTTTTAGAGTAACCATCACTAGAATAACATATTTTGCACCCATTTCTCATCACCCACCCCTCTCCTCTCCCTCTACCCTTGTGAGTCTCCAGTGTCTATCATTCCACTCTCTATGTCCATGTGTACACATTGTTCAGCTCCCAATTATAAGTGAACATGCGGTATTTGTCTTCCTGTGTCTGAGTTGTTTCACTTAAGATAATGGCCTCCAGTTTCATCCCTTCTGCTACAAAAGACATGATTTCATTCATTTTATGGCTGAATAATATTCCATTTGTGTGTGTGTATATATATGTGTGTGTATATGTATGTATATATAAATGTGACATATACATACATATATACATAAAATCACATTTTCTTTATTCAACCATCTATTTTTGGACCCTGGGTAGATTCCATTTCCCTGCTATTGTGAATAGTGCTGTGATAAACATATGACTACAGGTGTCTTTTTGATATAATAATTGATATTCCTTTGGGTAGATGCCTCGTAGAGGGGTAGCTGAATCAACTCAAGCATCAAAGCAGTGACTGCAATGGTGAAGAAGAAAAAGTGATCAGGAACAGTTCTGAAGAAAAAAAATCTCCAAATAATAAAAGATGACATTAATCAAAAGGTGACAATTATGTAAAATTTATTGTGCCATGTATTGGACCTTATAGCTACTTCTAGGCATGCACATAATCAAACAGCAGCACAATTTTTGAAAAATAGTAAGAGGTAGTATCTTTAATTATGAAATAAAATTATAATACCATTTTTAGAAGAAGCTAAACTTATTGATAAAACAAATGTCAAAAATATTATATTACAAAATTTGAAAAACTTTCTCCCAGGTTTTCTTTATTCATATTCATTTGCTCCCAATATGCAAGTGCAAAATACAAAGAATTTTCAGAATGTCTTCCAAAGTAGAATGCAATTATTAATTAGTTATTCTACACAACATTTCCCTGAGGAAAATAATGATAATTATCCACTATTATGGAAAGCAATAGCAGGCTTCTAAAGACCAACTTGCCCAACTGTATACCCAAAGAATGTGATTTTTCTCTAAAACGTTCCAGACCTCAATTCTCACCATTAAATCATAAGAAGTCTGCCATTTCTGGTTAAGCCATCTGTTTCCTTTGAGAAATATCTTTCATCTTTTAGACACTAAAATTAATGTGTTAAACAAATCATTTGCTAATATTGTAGATAGATCTCTATTTACTCTTCTTGGTCCCAAACCCTAAAAGAGACATAAGCAAGCTACAGAAAGTGTTCAAATTGTTTTACTTACAATATGTAAGTCATTATTACTTCCCCAGGAGAAATAATTATGTTTATAATTATGTCACATATTTTCAGATGCTCAGAGTATTACATTAAAGAAAGTCATAAAATAGCATTTTAATAACATGTTATGGTCAGTTTACATACCCTGACCTCAAACAAAGTATAAAGACAGGACCTTACCATGTTGCTACATCTGGCCTAGCTACTCTTGTCATTTATCTTCTCTTTTTTCTATTAACTCCAACAGAAAAAGGCTATAGCAGTCATAATTGTTAAAAGCATGGATCATTTTACAAATAAAACAGAGTGCTTTTCCGAACAAATGTGCATTATTCAAGAAGACAACTGACTCTGCCATGTTAATTGGCACTAATTTATTCCATTGAAATTACATCATTTTCCGTGCTAAGCTATTCATAATCCAAGCATATCACACACCAATTTGCCGAGACTATGAAACTAGTTTATCAGAATTAATTAGCAAATTAAGAGACTCAGCACTAAAAATTTCTCAGCAGAGGAAAACAAAATTGTATCAGCATAGTGCAAAAGACATAAAAATAGAATTATGTAAAAAAATAATAAGGCAAATTGAACATTTTCCTATCAGTTGACCACGAGTAGACTTAGTTTCACAGAAAGGCTATTGGTTTGAAGAAGTAGGTTAGGAGCACCAGAAACTTGTTGTGTTAGGGAAATGTGGATACTTGGCCTCAGAAGTAAACTATTTGGTTGAGGAAAACAAAAAGGCAGGTGAAAGAAGATAGGCATGAATCAAAATGGGCAGCTAGATTTTAAGCAACTGGTTTTAGCCTCAGCTGCACGATGTAATCCTGTGCAAAGCTTTACAAATTATGGGTCTCTCAAATATTTTAATTTAATTAGTCTGAAGTGTGGGTTGAGCAATAGAATTTTTAAACCCCAGGTGGTTTTAATGAGCAGCAAGGTTTGAGAACCATCGACTTAAGGTTTAGTCATGGTTGGGGAGGATAGCTCAGGATGAGTCTGTGATCTTGGGTAAAGTCAAATGGGAAATACTAGTTTTAGAAATATAGCAGAATAAATGTTCATATAATCTCTTTCTGGTAGAGCACAATTAAAAATGCTAATTAAAATATTTTACAACAGTTTTTCTAATTTCTTGCTCATCTGATAAAAAATTAAAAGAACTCTCAAAGTCCAGAAATGAAAAGAAAGCACAAACTACAGAACTAAGTAACATGGGAACTAGACATCCCTTTCAGGTATAAAGCAATTCTTGCAAACGTAGACCCTAAGTTTTAATCAACTACATATGGAAAACAGAAGACAAAGCCTAAGATCCTTTTAGAGTGGGAGGGCAGATTATAGATGCTCCCTTAAACTCAGTGCTTTCAAAGGGTGACCTCCTAGAGCACAAAATGAGAGAAGAATAAAAGCAAAACAAACACACAAAAAAACCGTCCTACAAAAAAAAAAAAACATAAGTCAGTCTTAGACTTGAACTATGGATTCTTTGGAAGAAAAGGAAAAACTCTAACCTATGTAATAATTCATATGAACTGTGTGGCCTAAAAAGTTTCAGGCCAAAAATTTAATTAAAGGGATCCTGAGATGACGGCGACCACACTAACAAGCATACACAATTTCTCTGTGGAAGAACACAGTTTGATCTAGGCCTAAAAGATTTCTGCAGATGAAAGTCTGAGAAATATGGCTTCACAGTAATAAAAAAATAAGCCTCCTTGAGGATGAGTTATAAGGGGAAAAAGATACAGATCACACCAAACACTGTAATTATCAGGCCCAAAAAGGAAAAATAAAGCAAATTCCTTGACCTAATAAAGTTTACGTTACAAACAAACAAACAAAACTACCATTAATATTATATGCAGTACCCGCGGGTTCAAGACCTGCCTGGGCAACTTGGCGAGACCTCATCTCTACAATAAATCAAAAAAAATTAGCCGGGCGTGGTAGTGCGCGCCTGTAGTTCCTGCTACTTGGAAGGCTGAGGCGGAAGGATCGCCTGAGCCCAGCAGGTTGAGGCTGCGGTGGCCGGGAGTGGCCACTGAACTCCAGTCTGGGCCACAGAGTGAGACTCCAACTCAAAAAAAAAAAAAATTATATGCAGTAGTCAAACAGATCATTATCTAAAAAGTGGGGAAATGTAGGGATTCCTATTTTAATCAACACTATACTAGAGGTTGCAGTCAGTGGAATAAAATAACATAAATAAAATTATGAGTGAAAAAGAAGAAACAAAACTGTCATTATACACAGACAATAGGAAAAAAAAAACCGAAAAAAGTATTGGAATTGTTAAGAGAGTTTAAGCCATGTAAATGCACATAAGATCAGCATATAAAATGTGACTGAAATTATACACATCAGCAAAATTAGTTAGGAAAAAAGTAAGAAAAAAGATACCATTTACCATAGCTACACAAAAATAAGGTAAATAAGAATAAATCTAAAAAGTGATGTGCAAGATGTTAAAGAATATCATAAACTTTAGTTTAAGACATCAAAGATGACACAAGTAAATGTAGAGATATAATGTGTCCAAAAATAGAAATACAATATTCTAATCTTAGTTTTCCCCATGTGGAGGTAACACAATTCAATCAAATTCTAAATGGAGTTTTTGTGGAAACTGACAATATAATTTTTAAGATTTATTTAGAAGAAGGATAGCCAAGCAAGGCCAAAACACATCTAAAAAAGAATCAGAAGGAAGTTTTTGCTTTGTCATACAGCACATCTTATAATAAAGCTATAGTTATTAGGAAAGTGGGATAATGGAACATGAATAGACTTCTCTCTTGTGGTCCACAGTAGACTACTAATAGTTACCTTTTAGGGGAGTCAAAAGTTTTACATGGATCTTACAATATGTAAGGAGTTCACACCCCTAATCCCCGCATGTTGTTTAGAAATCAGCTATAGTTGCAAGAGATCATAGGACCTGAAAAGCCTAAAATATTATCTTGTTCTTCAGGAGAAAGTTTGCTGACCCTCAGTTCACATGAAAAAAGAAGCTAGAATGAATTCCTACCTTCTACTATAACAAAAATTAATTCCAAATGGATAAAGAGTTTAAATATAAAAGTCAAAACTTTAAAACTCTTAGAAGAAAGTATAGAAAAGATTTCTACACTTTGGGGATAGAGAATAATTTGTTAAATAAGATATAATAATCACAAATTGTAAAGGAAAGGGTTTATAAAATTTGAATACATTAAAAATTTTAGTTCCTCAAAGATACTATAAAGAGAATCAAAACAAGGCAAATCACGATCAGAGGTAAGATATTTAAATCAGATTAAGCCACCAAAGGATTAATACACAGGTGTGCCAAAAAAGTATACACATTTAAAAATATGTTATCTATGTATTACTTCTCAAAACTGAATTAAATTACGGTAGCAATGTGCAATATAGCATTTGCTTAAACATGCTTCCACCATTTTCTTTAACTGTCCTGCTTGTCGCATTCATCTGATTAATGCCATCTTTTGAGTGAATGTCATACTTAAAATGTGTACACATTTTTGACGCCCCCTATATAAACGTATAATTAAATCTTACAAATCAATTAGATGAGCAACCCAAAAGGCAAATAGAAAACAGAAAGCAGTATAGGCATCTTCAATGGCTTATGCTTTTCCACTTGGCTCTGGGCACAGAGTGAAATTTTCTAGTAGTTAAAAAAAAAAAGTATCTCACAGAATTAGTTTCCTAGAGATTAAAAGATTATTTTTGTTTCTTATGTGTGTAGATTTGGAATCAACTGGTAAAAGCATATTTTACTTCTATTTTGTAGAAGACAAGTATTCCCAACCCAAGGAGTCAGGAGGCATATAATAGAGGGAGAATGAGCAAGAGAGGGGAGAACTTTCATCTTCTTCATTTTTCCTAACCATCATGGACAGAAGACAGAAGATTGGTCCAAGGCCAAGAAACTCACAAAACAAGTCTAACTACATAAATAGGTATATTCATGTGAAAATTGACCTATGTAATTTGTAAAGTGTAGTCATTTAAAATAAATGTTGACACAAATTAATAATATAGTATGAATACAAAATTATTTAAATCTAATAAGCAGAATAGAAAAAATAAGAACATATAAATAAGTATCAAAAATGATTTCAAAGTATGAGAAATTATCTTGTAAAGTTAGAAAAGGAAAAACGATAGCCAATGTATTTACTTATTCTGATTATTAGAAGACAGAGCAGAATTATTA
This sequence comes from Tarsius wallacei, assembly GCA_963574415.1. NCBI lineage: Eukaryota > Metazoa > Chordata > Mammalia > Primates > Tarsiidae > Tarsius > Tarsius wallacei. The sequence goes on along the minus strand of CAUYQG010019827.1, from coordinate 7,476 downwards.
TTTTCCTTATTTCTAAACAGCCCATCAGCTTTTTCTGGTGGCCTCATACTATTGTTGACTCATGTGGAACTCCATGTTAACTAGAATTTCTAAGTCTTTGTCATACACATTAAGAAGTATTGCTATGGTTTGAATATGGCCCTCAAAGTTCATGTGTTAGAAGCATAAATATTACTGTAACAATATTAGGAGGTGAGCCTTTAAGAGGTGATTAGGTCATGAGGATGCAGACTTCGTGAATGGATTAATATGATTATCTATTAATGAATTATCTATTGTGGAAAAGAGTTTGTTACCTCAGGAGTGGGTTCTTGATAGAAGGGATGAATTCAATGAGATGGCCTTCACCAAATGCCAATGCCATGTTTTTGGGCTTTCCAATCTCCAGAACCATAAATCAAATAAGCTTATTTTCCTTATAAATTACCCTTCTGCAGCATTCTGTCATAGCAGCAGAAAAAGAACTAAGCTATACTGAGATATTTATTCACTAATCTGTACCTGAGACAATGTTTTTCTTTTATGGAAAACAGAAATACAGGGCTTTAAGTTTATCCCTATCAAAATTTATCATGTTAATTTCAGCCTGCTGTTTGTATTGTTAGAAGTTTTTTGGATCTCAATTTTGTAACTATATTACATTTATTAATGTTATCAGCTTTATTTCATCTGCAGATATACTAAGTACATCTACATGTTTAATTAAGGCATGGAACAGGACAACCAAGGATGACAACTAAAACACATTATTTTTAAAGATCAGATTCTACCATATGTTACACATGATAAGGTGTATTGAATTCCAGATTCTTGGAAGTTATTACTACATAAACACATATTTTTTTCTAAACATTTTCATATTTTCTTGTTACAACAATAATTTTAAAGGATGTTTAGTGTTTCTTTTGCTGCTAAACATAAGTTTTTCTAAAAGTCTAAAAGCACTCATTAATTGTAAGAGTGCTACCAGATAAGGATGGCAGATGACAGCAACAGGGTTATTACAGCTATGGACCCTAAGGTCTTTAGCCATAGCACCCACTGATACCTGTAACTCAATACTTCAATTCTGAGCCAATGCTGAAAATAAAAACCCATTCTGAAAAGATACAGCATATAAGGAAGGTACAATTCTAGTATGGCCCCAAGATTCCTGCCTTCTTTTGCACACATCCTCTCCACCCCCCACTGAGTATGGATAAGTTTGTGAACATGATGGATTTTACAACTATGTTTAAGTTACATGACAAGACAATGATAAAGGGATTTTGCAGATAGAACCTCAAATCAGTTGATTTTTAGTCAAAAGACAAATTATCCTGAATGGATACGACTTAATCAGGCAAACATTATTCAAAAGGAAGAGATTCAAAGTGAAAGAAATTCTCTCGCTGGCCCTGAAGAAGCAAGAATAGGTTGTGAGAGAAATACACTGCCAGGACCTGAGGACAGCCTCTAGGTGATCCCTGGCCAACAGACAGCAAGAAAACAGGGACCTCAGTCCTATAACCACAAGGAAGTGAAATCTGTCAATGATCTGAATGAGCTAGGAAGGGAACGCCAAGCTCCTGATAAGACTACCCAGCCAACTGAAACCTAGAGACCTGGTGAAATCCTGAGTTGAGGACTCAGGTTTTCCATGCCTAGACTTCCGACCTACAGAAAACTGTGAGATAATAGATTTGTGTTGTTTTAAAAATTGGCTTTGTGGTAATCTGTTATGCAGCAATACAAAAGTAATATAACATATAGGAAATAAGAATAAGGCATTCTGACCCAGCCATCCAACAAAGTACTTAGTGATTTGATGAACACAGATGAAATGAAATAGATTGAAAGCAGTAGGGGAACCTGAGAGAAAAACAAAATATGCTATCATTGTCAAAATTACCTACTTGGAACAGTACTGTGTTGGTGTTGCTCACAGCAAAAGAGCTATTTACAGAGAGAGAATGAACATAAATCATTTACATGACTAGAGAAACTGATGAAATAGCATCCAGGGATAGCAGGGAATCCAGACCCATAGGACACTTGATGTCATTACAAAATCTGCAGCAAGAACTTCCAGAAAGTAACAGATCCAGAAGGACTGCACCCAAGACTTTCTATGTTGATTTTAAAGCCTGAGTATAAAAGTAGCTAGGTCTCCAAATTAGTTAACTACTGAAAAAGTCTTTTAGAATTTATCTAGTAATTGGATATTTTCAAAAGAGGGGAAAGTTCGTTTGTAAAAAGTTTTAGAAATTATCAATAATAAAACAAACACATTACATTAATGTAATGTTTTTCAGTCACATACTCAGCTGCTTTCTGACAAAAATAACAAGATGTTTGGGACCTAGATCTTTAAAATCTGTTTCTCTTCCCATTTCTCCTGTTGAACTTTCTTGTTTTATTGTATATCATTAAATGCAATGATATTAATGTAATAATATTATTAGAACTAGAATGTTTTTCACTTCTAAATTATTTATTATTTTATAATTTAGTAATTTCCTAATTCATTCTTGTATGAGCCTTTAAGACATTTCTAAATCAGGAACTATGTCAAAATCTTTAAAGAAAAACTCTAGCTACCATTTCTTTAAATAATCAAACCGCAATTCTTCAGAGACAACAGTTTTTGAAACTAAAGCAATTATGGTCTTCTCAGGTGATAAGAAACTTTGTTGTTCAGAATCAGCTACATCAGGCATATTTTTATAAACCCATTTTTAGAGTGTATATCAATTCATGTGGCTTTGTAAATCAATTTGTCCTGTTTTACCATGAAGAAAAACACTTATATCAAGGTATCTTTGTGGATGTTTTAACAGAAATAAGAAAAGAAAAAGAAATAACTAACTTGAATAAGCAGCCTTGATTTTCTTATACAGTATTTTATAAACCACAAAGAACCAAAGTTCCAAGTACAGGTGGTAGTATAAACTTTTTAAAAAATTATGTTTCTTAGATCTTAGCCACAGAAGTTCTCTTTAATGATCCATAAGTGAACTGCATATAGTAGTCAAAGCTCATGGATTCATAAACACATTCTTCCTTTTGAAAGAGCACGGTAAACAATGCTAGTTAAGTTAGACTAAGACAGCTATTTGAAAATACCAGTAATAGAACCTTTTCTATGGTTCCTAAATGTATCACTCTGATCGACTGGTTTTATGATTACTAAATTGGCAAAGAGAAGTGGACAATATTAAGTTTTCTGGGTTTTCCGCAAGGCAATTTTGTAATTTTTGTCCAAAGAGAAAATTTCTCTTTCAAATAGTTGTCCCATCAACAAAGAACCACTTTACACATCATTAATTGCAGCACAGACCAGAAACTATCAGTGCTATACATATTATGGTTTCCTCATGGCTTATATGTTTATAGAGCATCATTCGTTGGAAAATTTTGTCATAGCTTACTAATACATTCTCCACAGTAGGTTGCAGAAAATTAACAAACTTTCTATAATTATATTCTGCCTATGTCAAAGAAGATTCTGAGTGACATTACTCATAATAATCAACTTCCTTCTCATCTCCTTAAAGTTGAAGGTAGAATCCCAAATTTAAGATACCCCTTATTTAAGCTTTTCATAAATTCAAGAATAATTTTTTGTAGCTCTTTTAAACATGAATACAATATCTCTTCCTATTAGCTCCAATAATTAATCAGCTCAAAGAGAGACCTCCTCTCCATTATTCTAAAGAAGAAATTACATTTTAAAATCATGATAGAAGCCAGGTGCAGTGGCTCATGCTGGTAATCTCAGCACTTTGGGAAGTCGGGGTGAAAGGATTGTCTGAGTGTAGGAGTTCGAGACAGCCTGGACTACATGGCAAGACCTCATCTCTACAACAAACAAGAGATTAGCTGGCTGTGGTAATGCACACCTCTAGTTAAAGCTACTTGGAAAGCTAAGGTGAAAGGATTGCCTGAGCCCAGTAGTTGAGGCTGCGGTAGCCATGATCATGCCACTGAACTCTAGCCTGGGAAACAGAGTGAGACTCTGATTCAAAATACAGAAAACATAAAAATAAAACTTTCGCCTAAACCCAGCAGGTCGAGGCTGTGGTAGCCACGAGCATGCCACTGCACTCTAGCCTGGGTGACAGAGTAAGACTCCAACTCAATAAATAAATAAATAAATAAATAAATAAATAAAATCATGATAGATTGTTGAAGAAATTATCTTGCATAAGACTAAGTTCAGAATTCAAAGGTATTTAAAGTAATAATTTGTAATATAGCTGATGCAATATCACTTTTAAAATCATTTAAAAACAGATTGTTATCTCTACAGAAGTCAGATTGCAAATGACCTTCCCAGGAAGAAAATGGCTACAACTAAAGCTGAAACGAATGGTGGAAAAAACAAATTGGATCTTTTCTAGTACCACTGTAACACATTTCCAAAAATCTTCAAGTTGGCTAAAAGGCACTGCTGACTTTCACCAAGCATCTGAAATTTCCAACGGAACGATTTCAGAATAACCTGTTAATTTAGAGACCATTCTTCAATGCCAATTAACAAGCATATACAATTCTCTCATTAATTGGCCACAATACCTATTCTGAACATATTCAAGAATAAAAAAGGCACTGTGGAAAGTATCACATGTTTGATAAAGTGCCACATTCCCAAATTCTCATTATCAATCAGTTGCATAAAGGAGTGACTATTTAACTTAGGAAAATAATCTGTTTCTGAAGAAGTCACTATTAATTGCTTTAAAAGCTAGGTTCCCTAGCATTTAGGCAGTTTCTTTATTGATTATTAATGGCTTACTTGTTGTTCACTCCATATATGCTCCTTATCCCCACTCCCAGTGAAAGTTCAAGTTTCTTGAAGGCAGGAACCAAGTCTTTAATCATTCTATCCCCCAGCTCTTAGTCTGACAGTGACAATTTAACAGTGACAATTAAATCTTAGTGTTTAATTTTTCAATTAGTAGTGCCTGAGCAGAAGTTCAGATTGTAAATTTGAAAAATCATTTTGAAAGTTAAAACAGAACCAATATTTTAGGGAAAAAAGGCATGTTACACAAACCAAGAAACAGTAATGATGTCCTATTGATGACATACACACAAAATGAAGAAATCACTTTATACAGTTAAGTCTCTGTCTTTGCAAAAGTGTCATGGGAAGGATAATATTTATATATTGGGGATCTGTATTCTATAATGACTACCAAATTTGGCTTTACTACTTGCTCAGATAAAATAAACCCTCAGAGCTATTTTAATAATCATTGTAAATGAGTTTTACCCAAAGACAGAGTGGGATAAAGGTTTTATGAAGGGCTAGGAGGACTCATTCACTATCTTTACTGAAGGACTGATCTTCAAAAAGCATATCAATTTAGAATAGATCTGTTATAAAGGGTGACATGGCTGTGTACCAACAATAGCCTTACCAGTTTCTAACAGGCAAAACTGAAGCAAACAAAAACAAAATTCTACTTAATAAAAAAGGTTCAAATTAGTTTTGGAGTAACTTTCAATAATAGCAGTTAAACAATGTTTCATTTAATGTCAAAATAACTCACTAAAAATTTCTTAATTTTTATCTGTACCTGGAACAGTTTTTCAGTGTTTTCAAGATTTAGTACTGACTACATAATTAGCATTATTTCCATCCTTCTCAGTACTTTTAATAAAATTATAAAAAGTTAAGTTATGATAGAAATATAATTTACAAAATCTCAGGAGGTTGTGCTTTTTATTTGTTTCTCTGCCTGTTAGTGGTTGGTGTATAAGAATGCAACTGTCTTTTGCACATTTATTTTATACCCCAAGACTTTGCCAAAGTCCTTTATCAGTGAAAGGAGGTTTTTGACAGATTCTCTTTGATTTTTGAGATATAGGATCATATCATCAGCAAAGAGGGATAACATAACTTCCTATTTTCCTATTTGGATACCCCTGATTTCCTTCTCTTGACTAATTGTTCTAGCTAGTACCTGATCTAGCTAGATCCAGGCAAAGTGGGACCCAAACGGAGGCCCAAACTTTACCTACATGATGTCCACTTGTACCTAATCCTGAATTGTACCCCACATCTTTAAAATAAAATATTTTTTTTAATCTCAGGAGAAAAGACATTCTAAGCTGGAAGTGATGAAACTCCCCCTTTGTCTGCTTTTTTTTTTTTTTTAGAGAGACAGGGTCTCACTCTGTCACCGAGATTGCAGATTGCAATGCAATGGCAGGATCATAGTTCACTGAAGTCTCAAATTCCTGGGCTCAAGCAATCTTCCCAGCTCAGAGTAAAAAGTAGCTAGGATACAGGTGGCTGCCACCATACTTAGCCTATTGTTTTTTTGTTTTTGTTTTACTTTTTAATTTTTTGTAGAGACAGGTCTTACCGTGTTGTTGATGTTGTTCTCGAGTTCCACTTTGGCCTCGAAAAGCATTAAGATTACTGTGCTCAGCTTCTTTGTCTACTCTTTAAACAGTTCCATAGCAGGGATTTAGTAAGCAAATGTTTTAAGTTTATGTGTGTGTGTGTGTGTTTTAGAAAAAAAAGAATGTTATCACAATCTTGGAGGTTGTCAAAGTTGTCACAAACCAACATCACAGTCCTACACCCACCCACCCACACACACACTCACATACAATAGAACTAGAATTCAGTTTCATATGAAGAATGGGGCATATTCCAGAAATAAATCAACAGTTTCTAGGTTATTATTTATGAGTTTTTTAGTCCTCTCTGCCTCTTTTCTGTACACTCTATCTTATGTGGTAATAAAAATAAATCATTGAACCCCATGATCCTATGACTCACCCATAGGATTCAGTGACAGGCAACCTGGCCTGGACCAGGGCCACCCTTGAATATTTGAGTTGTGATGGGCTTCTTCAGCATGAGAGAACAGGTTGCTTGCTAAAAAATGCACTGTTTCCCCATTAGGCTTCTCCTTTACTTCCCCTTCAGTCGAATTGGCATTCCTTTTGAGCACCTTGGTACACAAAGATGTTTTCAAAGACATTTCTAGGTTCTCCAGGAACAATGGACAGAATTAGAAGTTGGGAGAGGTTTCCGGTCAAGATGGTGACGACACAGGTGGAACCGTGAGATTCTCCAAATGTACTAAACCTACATTCTGCTGCACAGAAAAATTGTAAGACTGTGGGAAATAGGTTCCAGTGGGCTCATACACCTACAGGTGGATGCTGGAATTGGCATATAGATTCTGAAGCACAGCTTCCCCCTCAATTAAACCTCAAAACTGCAAAAAGTACAGCCCCAGCCCACACAACCTCAAAAGTGAACAAAAACCAGAGGACTCTCATAAGGAAGAACAGGAGATTGCACAAGCAAAGCAAAAGCAACCCCTACCCTCCCTGAAAAACAGAATTAAAGAAGGGGAAGGAAAGGAGGAGAGAGAGAGAAATCTACACAAATGAAGAAAAACCAAAAGAAGAATATGGGTCTCTCCCAGACCCCTGGGAAGGCAGACACTGAGAAAACTGACTTTGGAA
>CAUYQG010019825.1:0-12256 GCA_963574415.1 Tarsius wallacei | reverse complement strand
TGAGTGGATTGCCTGAGCCTGCGGGTTCGAGACCCGCCTGGGCAAGCGAGACCTCATCTCTACAATAAATCAAAAAATTAGCCGGGCGTGGTAGCGCGCGCCTGTAGTTCCAGCTACTTGGAAGGCTGAGGCGGAAGGATCGCCAGAGCCCAGCAGGTCGAGGTTGCGGTGGCCAGGAGCGGCCACTGCACTCCAGTCTGGGTGACAGAGTGAGACTCCAACTCAAAAAAAACAAACAAAGTAGATTTTGCTAATCTGCTAGAGTTAGATTAATTAATAACCTGTATCATATTCAATAGTTTTGTAAACTATAATGAGAATGATGTTAAGCTGACCCAAAGACCTACACTACTTGTTCATCACAATATATTCATAAAGGAAAAATGAATGAAGAGACAAATGGGTATTCGGGAGTTGCACTGAATCATCCTATCAAAAGGGATCTTATAATATTTAATGTATCACTTTCACAAAAATACATCTAACAAGGAAAATGCAATATTTGCATCTTTACCAGGAAACTCCTAGATAAATAAAGATATAGTTTGATTTTTATAACTCAATTTAATAGATATATATCATATTACCTTAGTAACTATCCTTCTCTTCAGAAAGACAATATTTGAAGATTTAACATTTTCTAACTACTATCACTTTCTAGTTGGGAGTTTCAGATGATTATAAGTATACATTTATTTCCCTATGTTCTATATCTAAAATAAAAAAGAAGAAGTCTGCTAAGTATCCATACCTAAGTTCACAAACCTCAAAAACTCAACATACACAGAAGTAGACTAATTTCTCCTAAAATCTGGTTCCCTCATTATAAATATATTAACAGTACATAATTAAGCTAGAAAGTGAACTGAAATCTATGTCATTCCCGATTCCACAGTCTTATTCAGTTTAAACCTCATCTTGGTGATAACACATTTTCTTTGGTAACTGAGGCAAATAACTTGGAATTTTTCTACATACCTTCCTTAGGGAACTATTTAAACCTGATAAAGAATATCTGTGAAAAATGTATAACTAACATAATACTTACATGTAGTCTGAATTTTTTCTGCTAAGATTTGAAAAAGATAACAATGCCTGTTTTTTTACTTATGATCAACATTGTATTGGAGAATGTAAGTAGAGAAATAATAATAATAATAATAATAGAAGGTATCCAGATTTAAAATGAAGTAAAAATATTTCTACTTGCAAATGAATAATTTATGTAGGGGAAATTCCACAGATTCCACTAAAAAATATTACAATAGGTCAGGCTTGGTGGCTCCTGTCTGTAAGACCAGCACTCTGAGAGGTCAGGGTAAGGGATTGCTTGAGACCAGGAGTCTGAGACCAGCCTGGGCCAAGTAGTAAGACCTTGACTCTACAAAAGAAAAGATAATTAGATAGCGTGGTGGCCTGTGCTGCAGTCCCAAATATTTAGGAGGCTGAAGCAAAAGGATCTCCAGAACCCATGGAGTCAAGTCAGCAGCAAGCCATGATCATGGCACTGTACTTCAGCCTGGGTGACAGAGTGAGATCCTGACTCAACAATAAATAAATAAATAAATAAATAGTTACTTAAAAGTAATTACAATAAACAAATGTTCAACAAAATTGCAACAAACAAGATCAATATTCAAAAATCAATTTTCTATTTCAGTCCATCATTGAAATTACAAAATCAAATCTATTTACAATAGCATTGGAAAAAATAGAATGTGTAATTTAAAAAATAAAATAATTTAAATAAAATATTTGCAAATATTGTATATTAAATAATACAAGACATTATTGAAATGATTTTAAAAGATTTAATAATGGAACATATATCCAATGTTCATAAATAAGAAGACTTAAAATCCTAATATGATAATATTCAACAATTTGATCTATAGATTTAATACAATCAGTATTATAGCAGCTGGCTTCTTTGTGTAAAATAGCAAGTGATTCTAAATACGTATGGAAACACAAAGAACACAGAATACCAAAGCAAACTTGAAAAAGAGAACTAAGAGTTCCCTATATCAATACTCATCACAATGCTGCAGTCATCAAAACAGTGTGACACTGCCACGAAGAGATACGCATGTCAAAGAAATGGATTATATACCTGAAATAAACGTGTATATTATTCCTCAACTGGTTTTTTGAAAAGAGCGCAAGAAATTTCAATGGAAAAATTATAATCATTCCAACAAATGGAACAAGGATAATCACGTGCAAAATAATAAATATGAATTCTTGTCTTACTATGTCAAAAAAATAGCACAGAATAAATCACAGACTCAAATTCATAAGCCAAAATTATAAAACCCTTTTAAAAATCCGGATAACATTATTGTGAACTGAAGTTAAACTAGGCCTAATTAAACATAACATTAAAAGAATAGGCACCAATATAAAAATAAATTGAATTTTATAGGTTTTTTTTAAAAAATCATTTTTTTAAAAAAAGGAAACAATAAAATGAAATAAACTATTGTGCTGTAGCAAATTAACACAAGCTTAATGGACTTAAAGAACACACATTTGTTATCTTACAGTTCTGTAGTCAATACGGTGCATGCCACCTGACTTTTCTAGTAACATATCTTGAATGTGCTTTTATTTACCATTTTTGTCTTATGTTGCTGCTCATGTCCTTGGCTTGTGGCCTTGTTCCAGCCAGGAATTGCATCATTTCAATCTCTTTTAGCACTGCATGTCATTCTCTTCATCTCTTTCATCCCTCTTTCATTTCTAAGCACTCTCATGATTACATTTGTTTTGAGAAAATGAATCAGGATAATTTTCCATCTCTGCATTCTTGAGTGAATTGCATCTTCAAAGTTCCTTTCACCCTGTGAGGTAACATAGTCACAGGTTCTAAGAATTATGTCGTGGGCATGTTCAGTGGGGGTTGGGGGAGTGCGTTATTCTGCTGACCACATCATATACCGTTAAAGAACTTTTACCCCGAATATATAAATAACACATGAAACTTACAAATCAAGGCTTATTGTTCAATTTAAAAGTGGGCAACCAGGAGAAGTGAAGACCAAAGTGGGCCCAAACTTTACCTACGCAATGACCATTTGTATAACTAACCCTGACTTGTACCCTACAATTTAAGAAAAAAAATTTTGAAATGGGAAAAGAATTTGTACAGACATTTCCTCAATATAAAAATAGCAGATAAGTACATGTAAAGATGGTCCACATAATTTGCCATTAAGAAAAGGCTAATAGCAACCACATTGAGACACTACTTCATGACAGTTTGGACGACTATTAAAAAGAGTTGAGACCTCAAAAAAATAAATAAAGTGGTTTTTAAATAAAAGAGAGATGGCCGGGCTTGGTAGCTCAGTCTGTAATCCCAGCATTTTGGGAGGCCGAGGCGAGTGGATTGCTTAACCCCTGGGTTAGAGACCTGCCCAGGCAACTTGGCAAGACCTCGTCTCTGCAATCAATCAAAAATTAGCTGGGTGTGGTGGCATGCGCCTATAATTCCAGCTACTTGGAAGGCTGAGGGGGAAGGATTGCCAGAGCCCAGCAAGTCGAGGCTGCAGTGGCCGGGAGCATGCCACTGCACTCCAGTCTGGGTGACAGAGTGAGACTCCAACTCAAAAAATAAATTAAAAATAAACAAATAATAAACAAGAGAGAGAATTTCAAAAGTTGGCAAGAATGTGGAAAAATTAGAACTCCCACATATTTCTCAAGGTTTTGTGAAATTGTCCAGCCACTTTGGAAACAGCCTATCAGTTTCTTAAAAGGCCCCCCGTAGAGTTAACTCTTGACACAGCAATTGCATTTCTAGATCTATATCCAGGAAAAATGAAAACATGCTCACAAAAAACTTGTTGACACATGTTTATAACATCATTATCTACACTAGTCAAAAAATGCAAATGTTTATCAACTGATTAATAGATGAATAAAATGTGATATGGTTATACAATGAAATGTGGTACATATACATAATGAAATATTGCACAGCCATAAAGAAGAACAAAACCATGAACTTCACAGCAAATCGGATGAAGTTGGTGACCGTCATACTAAGTGAACTATCACAGAAACAAAGAGCTGAATACTACATATTCTCCCTCATAAGTGGACCTTGAACATTAGTCACACTAACACAAGGGAGAGGTTCACAGTCACTGGACGAGGTTGGGGAGGGAGTGAGCAAGGTAGGTGGAAGGCATGTGACAACACAAAGGGTGTTTGGTTCATTACCAGGGCCAGTTAGAAGCCCAAACTCTACCTGCATGTAGCCTACTTATATAATTAATCTTCACTTGTAACCCACATCCCTACAATCAAATAAAATTTTTTAAAAAAGAAATACTGACATACATCTTGACATGCATCAACCTTAAAATATTGCATAGGCAAAATAAGTCATAAAACAGCACGCTTTGTACGATTCTAGTTATCGGAAATTTCCAGAATGGCAAACCTAATAAGTCAGACAGTGATTACCCAGAGTTAGGGTAAGAATGGATGAAGTGAGAAAGACTACTAACTGATATGGAATTTATTTGGGGGTTAATAAGGATATTCTGAAACTGTGGTAATGGTTGTATAAATCTGCGAATATGGTAAAACTATCGAACTACACAATTTGAATAGGTGAATTATTCAATATGTGAATTATATCTTAATAAAACTGTTTAAAAATAGAGAAACCTGGAGAGTTTTCAGAAATGATTAAGAGGTTACTGAATATTTTTAAAAATTATGAAGTATACTTATAAGAAAATTGTGATCTTACAGTATTCACTTATAAGTCATAAATTAAAGCTGACTAATAGTAAATAAATAAAATTTAGAATTATTTCTGTTTTAAAAATATCTTTTATGTTCTTAAACTCCAACAATAACATTTTCAAAAACAAATGAGTGAATTCATTCAATAAAAAGAATGAAGCATGAATGACTCAAATAATGATGCCTTGATTCTTTTTCTTGAATGAATTCACACATTGATTCGGCACATGACTAAGTACTAAGCAATATACTAGAGGATATACTAGTGAGCAAATGTTGATATTTTCCTTGACTCTTGGAGTGTCCCATCAAGCATTGATGAGAGACGTTGGCCATCCAATAATATTGAAAAAGTATCATTTTAAAATGAATTTAGAGTTTCTGTGGGAAAAAACATGTAGTTTCGGGACTGGAACTCATGGGGCCATATTTCTAAAGAAAACTGTTTCCACTGGAGTATTAGTAGCTATCAATCAGGTATTGTGTGGCTATCTGTATGGCAGGTGGGAATAGGGGTTGATTGATCTGTGAGAAGAGCCATACGGCAAAGACAAGAATAGTCAGAAAAAACTCTGTGCCTGGAAAAAGCAGGACAAATTCAGTAATCAAATAAGACCACTCAGGCTTCAGAATAGCAAAGGAAAGAACAAGGGACAAGGTGAGTCTAGAAAAGCAAGCAAAGATGAGACCATGCAATAATGCCTCATTACATATGCTAAAAAATTGTCTTTCCTTTGAGAACAACAGGAAGCTACTTAAGAGTTCTTAGCAAGTAATACAAACTCATATTTAAATGTTCAGACATCTCCACTTCTTCTTTACACTTTACCTCATATTTTGGCTCATCTCTGGTGCCTCCATTTTCTCAGCGAGAGAATATAACAAAAGCTGTCTGATTTTTTTTTCCCTAAAGTATAATCACCTATAAAAAAGAAATAATTCATACAAAAATTAGGAATAATACATTACAAACAAAAACAAAAATCCCCTGCCCCAAGCTAGAGAAACATGCATGCTCTAGCAGGGTGAATATATGAGTAAGGGAGGGAATACTGAATAATTGTAACACAGAATTAACTATCCCTAAAGAACAGCCATAAGCCTTAGGCTTTAAGCTTTTCCCATGAGTGTTCTATAAAACCACAGAGCAGAAACAGTTTATACTTCATCGTCTGGTAGATTCTCAGGAAAGTAGCAGTATCCTGGAGTTCCATAAACATTTCACAGACTGTGTTTATACCCTTGTGCTCACTAGCACTGTAAGAATTGATTACATAGTAACCTATTTGTCCCAAAATATTTGAATATGATCCCCAATTTAAAATCTCTAAGGTTCTACACCCTGTCTGACAAGCATTAGTGAAAAAATGGCAGCCATCATTTAGGAATTCACACATTTTACAGTAGCCATCAAGAAGTTTTTAGGTGCTTTCAATAAGAAATTCCCAGTCTCATACTCTAGTTTACTTCAGAAGATATGGAATGGGGCATAACACACAAGGATGTGTTTCAGTGCCCACAAGTCTTCCAAACTGGATTCTCCTGGAAATTGTAATTCACTGTCAGAGCAATGTACATTTTCAGGGGAAAAGAAGCAAGTTTTTTTTGATCGGCAGTACTTTATTCTGAGAAACTCATAGATAAAATAGATAGTTTGGGAAAACAAGAAACAAAGGATATTCACCTGACCAAAGAATAGTACCCCTTACAGAAAGCCTAGGATATTGGCCATGATAAGGGTTAATGGGCCATGATAAGTGTTAAATGGATTGTTATAATTATGGAAACCAATAGGCTCATATTGCCAGCGAAAAGGGCCATTGCCTTTACAAAGCTACAGGAATAGGAAGCAAACTGGGCAAACATGACCCCATTCCCACCTTCAGTCTTCCAGTTTCTGTCTGTTGTCTAATATTCATGGAAACTGATGTAAAATCAACTGCAAAAGGAGAATTGTAGTCTGTAGAATAAAAGTCTCAGTATTTCAGGAGGATGGATTTGGAACTAAAAGAAAACAAGAGTAACTCAATGTTAAAATTGAGAAGTTTCATTGGTAGTGCCTGGGTCAAAGAAAGTAGAAGGGTGTGAAAAAGGAAATGCGATGTTATAAATGAACCTGACTCTACACATCTACATATACATATATATGAGTGTATACACACTGGCAAGATAAGGCAAGTTGAGGTAAGTAAGTAGAGCCCAGCCTTGGGCTGAGTTAGGGTAATAGAGTAAGAGTCATCATTATCTTCCCTCTGTGAGTCCTTAGAGAGTAGCTTAAGAAAATTGAGAGTGGTAAATTTGTAGTTTCTAACTTTTGTGTCTTGAGTTTTACTTGCTTTAATATGGCTGACCTTTAACTTGAGAAATGAATGTAAGAAGGTTTGTAATGTAACAGAATGTAATGATATTGTTCCGAGTTTAATAACCCCTGAGGCTAGCCCTGTTTATAGGCCTATCACTGCTGGTGGAGTATATATTAATATCAGTGTGCTAGGGCATCATCCATTAACACAGCATGGTTGAAAGAACATCAGCCTCCAAGTGAGTGACATAGTTTGCAACTTACTGGTTCTGTGCCCCTTAGGCAGTTATTTAAATCCTCTGAATTTAGTTTTAGCTACATATTAGGGGAAATGATGTCCACCTTGCAGTAGTTTTGTAAGAATTTATTTAACTCATAGACTACATACAGAATAATTTGAAGGAACTTAACATTTACTACATATTCAATTAATCATAGCTGCTATTATCATAAATGTAAATGATTTTTCATATTAAGAAATTGGCCATTAAAAGATCTATGAATAAATATGCAAAGGGTAAGTGAATTTTTAAGGTAAGTACAGGGCCAGAGAGAAAAATTACTATATAAAATAGAAGGAATAGCCAACTGGTATAACTTCAAGTAGGAACAAGAACTCAATGGTAGCCTAAGTAACTTGAGTATGTAATTGATAACAGATTAAGCTACTAACTAATTGTACTAATTATATTAATGAAGAGGCAGAAGGACACAAAGAGAAACATATTCATTTATAGGCAAACAGTCAGTTTTGCTTATGTGTTTAACCAGAAACTATTTTGAGTTTTGCAAAAACAGTAGCAGAGATCATTCATATCTATCTATCTAATTGATCTATTAATTTATTGATCTATCATATATACCAATATAATAGTTCTATAGATTTATTAAAAATTTTCAAATAAATCTGCATTTGAATATAAATATAAATGAAATTTCAGTTTACAAAATTCCTTGAGAAGCCCTTATAAATGGAAATTCTGGCTTTCTTACTTTGGACTTAAGTAAATATCTGTGGAAATATTTAATGAAGTTATAATTTTCTTTTTTTAGGAAATTTTTTAATTCCATTTCGTTTAACTTCTTCATAATTTATCCATAACTGTTTTACAGACTATCATAGTGTTCTTTCTTAACATTTTAAATATATTTTATCACCCACTTGTGCACTATTTTTATTCTTTTTCAGTTAAAAAATTTTTGTAAGACTCTTAACTGAAAAGTTTCCCCATTAAAATATTTTTCTTGAGATTTATTTATTAAAAAATCTGAGCTATTTGACTTGCAGAGTCTCCTATAGACTGAATTTTTTTTATTGCACAAGTATTTTCTCTGTTTTCTGTATATTCTCCTAAAAGACTGACTACTCAGTCCAGAGATTTCATCAGACTCAAGTGCAATATCTATATTAAAATTAAATGTGAACGAAATGTCACATTTAGTGTATATATTTTTTAAATGTTTAATAAGTATTAAATTATTCTCCAAGATAAAATATATTTTAAATAAACAGGTAAAAACTTTTAAAAATTCATCAAATTCTAAAAAATGGGATAAGTAGTTGCTTGCCTATCTATACCATAAGAAATACTGATGTATTCTTTTTTGTATACAGAAAAAATTACCAAATAATACCAAATAAAAATTTGGATGCACACAGGGGATAAAAGTGATGGAGATGATAAATAAAGTTTAAATATTAGAGTTTTGTTTTTCATTTTTAACTCCTTAAGGAGAATTTTACCCATTCTAAATATAATAATTAATCGCAATTATTTTAATTAAAATGTTTTGGGAGTTCATAGTGCTAGTAGAAGTAAAATGTACTACAATAATAGCACAAATAAAAAGGTGTAATATAGATTAAATATAGGCAGTATTAGAGATGTATATTATAAAATATATAGTTTAAGAAGTCATTAATGTCCGGACATGGTGGCTCAAGCCTGTAATCCCACCACTTTGGGAGGCTGAGGCGAGAGGATTACCTGAGCTCAGAGGTATGAGACCAATCTGGGCAACTTGGTGAGATCTCGTCTTTACAATAAATCAAAAATTATAAGCCAGTCATGGTAGTCGCGCCTGTAGTTCCAACCACATGGAAGGCTGAGGCAGAAGTATTGCCTGAGCCCAGCAGGTCAAGGCTGCAGTGGCCGTGAGCTTGCCACTGCACTCCAGCCTGGGCAACAGAGCGAGACTCACACACACACACACACGTCATTAGTGGATTAAAAAAAAAAAATTAAAAACTTTTCAAGTTCAGTCAGAAATACAGAAAAAAGAATACGGGATCATAAAAGACAAATGTAAGGCAAAAACCGTAGATTTAAGTAGAATGATTTGATAATTATATCAAATTTAAATTGTTTGCACATACAAAATAAAAGATGGAAATAATCAGACTGTATACAATTTGGTTGTTCACTCTATAGAGTAAATCCATTTTAAATACAAGACATATTTGTCAATGTTAGGTTAACGGTAAAAGGATGGAAAAATATATAGCATAAACATTAAAAAAAACTGTAATACATACGCTAACAAAATACCAAATAGATTTCAGAATACAAAGCATGTAAAGAGATAAAAGACTCGTTTCATATTGATAAAAGATTAACTCATCAAGAAGTCATACAATACCAAATATGTATGCCTCTAATAACCTAAACATATATAAGGCAAAAGTCATTTTTTGCCAGGCTCGGTGGCTCAGCCTGTAATCCCGCGCTTTGGGAGGCTGAGGTGAGCGGATTGCCTGAGCCCGCGGGTTCGAGACCCGCCTGGGCAACTTGGTGAGACCTCATCTCTACAATAAATCAAAAAATTAGCCGGGCGTGGTAGCGCGCACCTGTAGTTCCAGCTACTTGGAAGGCTGAGGCGGAAGGATCGCTGGAACCCAGCAGGCCGAGGCTGCAGTGGCTGGGAGAGGCCACTGCGCTCCAGTCTGGGCGACAGAGTGAGACTCCAACTCAAAAAAAACAAAAACAAAAAACAAAAATTAGCCGGGCATGGTAGCACGTGCCTGTAGTTCTAGCTACTTGGAAGGCTGAGGTGGAAGGAACGCCGGAGCCCAGCAGGTCGAGGCTGCAGTGGCCAGGAGTGGACACTGCACTCCAGTCTGGGTGACAGAGTGAGACTCCAACTCAAAAAAAAAAGAAAAGAAAAAAAGAAAACAGCAGTCGCTGCCATTTCCTTGACTCTCCTCACATGCAAGCATAACCTTGAAAATACTTGCTCATCAGACCCTTGTCACAACTCCAAGGAGCTAACAGTACTGTCCCTATTACACAACTGAGGAAATAATAGGTTCAAAGATATTGAGAACTTGCTTAAGTCTACACAGCTTGAGAGTGACAAAGCAGGGATTCACCCAAGTGCTCTTAGCCACGCCGAATACTACCTCCTAAGATAGAAGGAGTCAGAATTCAAAGATACAGCAAATTAAATGGAGGGACATCTATATCCTAACATAGGTATATTTCTGATATTGTCAGGTACAAAACAGGAGCTGAAAGTGGAGGAGGTTTGGAAAGAGGGAGGCGTATCCATTCAGGAACAGGTTACTAATCTTGACCATTCATTGTCAACAGGGACTACATCTCCTCCAAAGGAGGAGAGAGGTAGATTTCATAGGCTAGGCCTAAGGCTAGAATAGAAATTAAAATTAGTGCTATAGTGAATATAAGTTTTAGGTTACTCATTGGTTCTTGGGAGCAAGAAAACAATACTCTTTATGCACTCTTAAGGAAAAAAAAACAGCGGTCGCTGCCATTTCCTTGACTCTCCTCACATAAACAGATATACAGGATATCTCACAGCATATAAACAGATATACAGGATATCTGTGGTATGAAAATTTCATAGAGGGGTACAACTGGGGGAAAAAAATCTACAAAGCCTCCTTAGGGAGACAATATTGAAAAAAAGATTAAGAAACAATGATCTATAGGATGCAGACAAGGAGGCACAAGAACAAGGGTGAGAGGCAAAGACCCATCAGACAGGGCCATGCGGGTCCTGATGTGCAGGGCCCAGAGACCTGGGGAGGACAGCTGAAAAACCCCGTGTCCCCAGGGTAGACCAACATTTACTTCTGTCCGTCACTTCATTCTTCCCTGTGTTCAGTTAAAACTATATCAAACACAGAGAAAGGAATATTGATAAAGTTTGTAAGTATAAAGAATAATGTAATAGCACTTGCGCACCCACCGCTAGCTTCAGAAAGACAAGGATAAAAACGCTCTAAACAGCCCTGGGCATCTCCTCCTCTTTCTATCTACTTCCCTCCTCAACTAGAAATACCCATTATCCAGATGTTTATTTTAATGGTTATCTCCTTTTTTTATTGTACATGTGAATGTATCATTTAGTTTGTATACAGTTCTGAGCTTTGGATACGTGGAATCATACCTGATATATTCCTCTGCAACTTGCTTTCTTAGTTCAACAACATTATGATCCAGAAATTCATTCATGTTGATTCTTATGGCTATAATTCATCAAATAAATTTACTACAACTCATTCCCTATAATGGACATCTGGATGGCTTCTGGCTCTTCATCATCACAAACATCACTGCAGTGAACGTCCTGGCTCATGTTCTCTGATTGGCAGGAGAGATTCACCAGGGAGCATGACAGGATTAGCACTGGTCGCTGTGGGGTAGGAGCCTCTGACTCTACTAGGTAATGTGTTACTAAGTAGTTATGCCAATATATACTCACACCCTCTCTGTATGAATTTAGGTGGCTGATACTTGATATTGTCAGAGGATTTTTGTTTTGTTTCTGCCTATCTAGAAAGTGTGATGTGATATCTTATTATTGTTTTAAGATACATTTGCTTGATGACTAATGAAGTTGAACATTTTTTCATAAATTTATAGGTTATTTCCATTTCCTCTTTTGCAAATTCCTCTTTGCATTTTGCACCATTTTTCTAATGAGTGACTTGTCTTTTTCTTTTTTTTTTTTTGAGTTGCAGTCTCACTCTGTCGCCCAGACTGGAGTGCAGTGGCCGCTCCCGGCCACCGCAGCCTCGACCTGCTGGGTTCCAGCGATCCTTCCGCCTCAGCCTTCCAAGTAGCTGGAACTACAGGCGCGCACTACCACGCCCGGCTAATTTTTTGATTTATTGTAGAGATGGGTCTCGCTTGCCCAGGCGGGTCTCGAACCCGCGGGCTCAGGCAATCC
>CAUYQG010019821.1:0-11354 GCA_963574415.1 Tarsius wallacei | reverse complement strand
CGGTGGCTCAGCCTGTAATCCCAGTGCCTTTGGGAGGCTGAGGTGAGTGGATTGCCTGGGCCTGCGGGTTCGTGACCCGCCTGGGCAAGCGAGACCTCATCTCTACAATAAATCAAAAAATTAGCCGGGCGTGGTGGCGCGCGCCTGTAGTTCCAGCTCCTTGGAAGGCTGAGGCGGAAGGATCGCCGGAGCCCAGCAGGTCGAGGCTGCGGTGGCCGGAAGCGGCCACTGCACTCCAGTCTGGGCGACTGAGTGAGACTCCAACTCGAAAAAAAAAAAAAGATATACAATATAATGTTTTGATATATGTATACACTGATGAGATGAATAAATCAAGCTAATCATGTATCTACCGCTTCACAGACTTACCATTTTTTAATGGTGAGAACAATTAAGATCTACACTCTTGCCAGGTGAGGTGGCTCACACCTGTAATCCCAGCACTCTGAGAAGCGGAGGTGAGAAGATTGCCTAAGTTTAGTGGTTCAAGACCAGCCTGGGCAACTTGGTGAGACCTCAGCTCTACGATAAATCAAAAAATTAGGCTGGGTTCGGTGGCTCAGCCTGCAATTCCACCAGCACTTTTGGGAGGCCGATATGAGTGGATTACCTGAGTCAATGGGTTCGAGACTAGCCCAGGCAACTTGGCAAGACCTTGTCTCCACAATAAATCAAAAACTAACCAGGTGTGATAGCATGTGCGTGTAGTTCTGGCTACTTGGAAGGCTGAGACGGAAGGATCGCCTAAGCCCAACAGGTCAAGGCTGCAGTGGCCGAGAGCATGCCACTGCACTCCAGCCTAGGCAACAGAGTGAAACTACAACTCAAAATAAATAAATAAATAAAAAAGCTACACTCTTAGTGATTTTCAGGTATATATTATTATTAGCTAGTTACCGGAAGTAATTTTCTTTAATATACGCATATAGTATTCTATTCAACTACAAATTTTTTTTTTTTTTTTTTTTGAGTAAGAGTTTCACTTAGGCATCCAGGCTGGAGTACAGTGGCACATTCAGGGCTACCGCAGCCTCAACCTGCTGGGCTCAGGAGATCCTTCTGCCTCAGCTTTCCAAGTAGCTGGAACCACAGGCACACGCGATCATGCCTGGCTAAGTTAATGATTTATTATAGAGATGAGGCTTCATCAAGTTGCCCAGGCTGGTATCAAACCCCTGGACTCAGGTGATTCTCTTGCCCCCGCTTCCCTAAGTATTGCAGTTACAGGCATGAGCCACCATATCCAGCTCAACTGTATAATTTATCCCTCTGAGAAAACTTCTACAATAATGTAGTTGATGTCACTGGCATGCACACTTTATGAAATATACATGACTATCAATATTTGTGAAAATCACTGAGTGGGGAAAATACATAAGAATTTACAAATTTGGCCAGGCACGGGGGCTCATGACTATAACCCCAGCACTTCGGGAGGCCGAGATGAGAAGACTTCCTGAGTTCACAAATTCAAGACCAGCCTGGACAACTTGGTGAGACTTCGTCTCTACAATAAATCAAAAAATTAGCTGGGCATCCTGGCAGGTGTCTATAGTTCCAGCTACTTGGAAGGCTGAGCCTGAAGGATCACCCGAGTCTAGCAGGTTGAGGCTGTGGTGGCCATGAGCGTGCCACTGCACTTCAGGCTGGGCGTCAGAGTGGGACTCCAACTCAAAAACAAAAACAAAACAAACAAAAAAAGAATTTACAAACTTGGTTGTAAATGCTCATGCTATTATTTGAATGAGTTGGCAAAATTTCAGTTTTAGGAAGACCTAAAATTAGGAAGTACTTACCTATAAGGTTTTTAAGATCTTATTTCTTACTGTAATTTTTAATAAGAAACTATCTGACAGGCGAAAAATGCTTGGAACCAAAATTATTTAAAATTTTCAAATCCTTCAAGCAATGGTTCAGAATCAAAAAAACATAAAAGACAAAAAAATACAAAAAGAATTTCCAAGTCCTCAAATTTTGTAAATCCTGTCAACAGTATGTATTAGGTGTTAACAGTCACCATTCCAAAATAATGCTATGTCACAATACAACAAAAATATCAAGAGTGATAAAAATGACTCAGCAAAAAGCAACAGCAGTAATGGTAGTCATAACAGCTAACATTTAATAAGCATTCTACTCTGTGCCAGGCATTGTGATAAGAACTTTATATGCATTAGTTCATTTAGTCCTTACAAACAAATTTTTCAAGGTCAGTACCATTACTTCTACACAAGAGGAAAATAAATCTCAAGTGTGACTTGCCTAAGATCATGCGGCTGGTATGTGGTGGAGCTACTATTTAAATTCAAACAATCTGGATAGTCTGCCCTCTTAACCACAATGGTTTATCTTTGAGAAAGACCTAGCCGTTGTTAAAGTAAAACAGTGTTGCAAATAACTTTGAAATAAGCCTTGCTTTCCTTAATTTTAACAATTTTTTATCCCACTAGATGCTGTTTTAAAAGAAAAACAACAACTGGTTAGCCAAGCTACCCAACTAGATGGATGTTAAATGCAGAAGTAGAAGCAAGTTGGGCACAGTGGCTCACACCTGTCAACTCAGCATTTTGGGAGGCAAAGGCGAGATGACTGCCTGAGTCCACGAGTTCGAGACCAGTCTGGGCAACTTGGTGAGACCTCATCTCTACAATAAGTCAAAAAAGTAGCTGGGCGTGGTGGCGCATGCCTGTAGTTCCAGCTACTTGGAAGCCTGAAGGGGAAGGATCACCTGAGCAGGTTGAGGCTGCGGTGGTCTGAGCATGCCACTGCACTCCAGCCTGAGCGACAGAGTGAGACTCCGACTCAAAAAATAAAAAATAAAAAAAGAAGTAGACGCAACATGCCACTTAAGGTTAATAATTGCACTTAAGCCCGGGCTCGGTGGCTCAGTCTGTAATCCCGCGCCTTGGGAGGCTGAGGTGAGTGGACTGCCTGAGCCCGAGGGTTAGAGACCTGCCTGGGCAACTTGGCAAGACCTCATCTCTACAATAAATCAAAAAACTAGCCGGGCGTGGTAGCACACGCCTGTAGTTCCAGTTACTTGGAAGGCTGAGGCAGAAGGATCACCGGAGCCCAGCAGGTCAAGGCTGCAGTGGCCGGGAGTGGCCACTGCACTCCAGTCTGGGTGACAGAGTGAGACTCCAACTCAAATAATAATAATAATAATAATTGCACTTAATTTCTTTAATTAATTTTGTGTATAGTCAGTACTTGATTACTTGTGGCAATAAATGAGAGCACTGGTATAGGGGACTGAAAACTATGAATACTCCCTAAGTAGAGAAAAGGCAAATACCCTTCCTTGAGGGGACAAAGAACGGGGCCACACTCCCTTCAAGGTGCCCAGCAGAAGACTGGGGGTGGCAGGAAGGGGCTCTCGTATAACAGACGCAGACAGCACATGATGTGGCAGTGCAACACCTGCAATTCTCACATGACAGTGGCTACATGAACAATGTTTCTGAAAATCCTATGAGAACGGACAGTTCTAAAAAAAAAAAGCAACGATTCCACTTGTGGGAGAACCAACTTTAGTATAAATGAACGGACCACTCAGAACATATAAAGCAATGGTTCTCAAAATTCAGCATGTATCAGAATTATCTGGAGGGCTTGTTGAAACCTCAGATTGCTGCCCCCACCTTCGTGTTTGGATTCAATATGGGAATTTGCATTTTAACAAGTTCCCACGTAATACAGATGCTTCTGGAACAAGGGACATGGTTTGAGAACCATTACTCTAAACTAAAGCTTACAAGGCATGCACCTATAATCCCACCACTTTGAGAGGCAGAGGCCAGAGGACTGCCTGATTCCAGGGGTTCAAGACCAGAACCTGGGCAACTTGGCAAGACCTCATCTCTACAATAAATTTAAAAAATGAGCCAGGTGTGGCGGCACACACCTTTAGTTCCAGCTACTTGGAAGGCTGAGGTGGAAGGACTGCGTGAGTCCAGGTCACAGCTGCGATGGCTGTGAGCATGGGACTGTACTCCAGCCTGGGCAACACAGTGAGACTCTGGCTCAAATAAACAAGCTACAACTGAAAAAACCACATCATCAGCAAGAGGAATGTTGTTAATGCCCCCATTTTCACATACAGTTCCATCACCTAAGTAAACTTTAGAGCCTACAAAACGTTTTTTGATCAGCGCACACCAAATTAAAACTGTGGTATGAAGCACTTCTCCTTGAAAGGAAGAGCTTGCAGAACCCAGAGATGACAAGGCAAGTGAAAAAGGCAAAACTCTCCGCGCCTAATGCTCCTTGCTACCCTCTGGGCTGGTATCAGACAAACAACAGGAACTTAAACATCAGGCAAACGTCAAACCCCTACAAACAAGCTAGAAAGCCCCCAAACTGCTAACCCCGCTGCACCTAAGTCACCAAGAGCGCCACTGGGTCAGGGGTACATGGTATAGTGAGACAAAAAGGATTCCTCAATCACGTTATCATTCTTAAGAACCACATAAGCCGGGCTCGGTGGCTCAGCCTGTCATCCCGCGCCTTGGGAGGCTGAGGTGAGTGGAATGCCTGAGCCCGCGGGTTCGAGATCCGCCTGGGCAACTTGGTAAGACTGCATCTCTGCAATAATTCAAAAATTAGCCAGGTGTGGTAGCGCTGTAGTTCCAGCTATTGGAAGGCTGAGGCAGAAGGATCGCCGGAGCCCAGCAAGTCGAGGCTGCAGTGGCTGGGAGCGGCCACTGCACTCCAGTCTGGGTGACAGAGTGAGACTCCAACTCAAAAAAAAAAAGAACCACATAAACTGCAGAAGAAATCTTTATATTCTTGATGAATCCAGAATCCACAAATTCAGGAATGCAACAAGATTTCCACCTTCCAACACAACCAAATAGAGATGAAAATTTTAAGTGATATGAAGTCAAGTAAAAACTAAGGAGCTATGAGATGCAACAGAGTTGGCCAGGTTCACTTTTTAAGTAACTTCCACCACACATCAGCCAAAATAAAAACACATATTACCTTTAAGTTACAGACCTTTGGGGTTGATCATTAAACAGCTCAAGCCTTACAGACCTTTGGGGTTGATCATTAAATAGCTCAAGACTTGAAATTCTTCAATGCTTAGAAGCTACCATAGTTCCTAAGGGTGAAGAGCTGTGAGCAAAGAACATAAAAGAACAGTGCCCACAGCTGTACTCATGATAGTACTGTCCTATCTCCTGAATAATATGCAGTCAGCATAATGAAAAAGTGTCCAATGAGAATTAACACAAGAAATATGAATGCAAATTCTTTTTAAACAGCCATATTGGATCCATACAAGTGGGAAATATTAAGAAAGCTTTACACATAGGAATGGCAATCTTTATGAAACATTCATTAATGAAATATAGACAATCTAACTGGTGGTAAGTGGAAATGGAGACTACATATAGAGACACCTATGTCTGGTGAGCTCTTATGATGCACTGATGTTTTAATGCTTCTTTTACACATTCTTTTGAGACGTCATTAGGAAAAATAATCTTAGAAGATAACTGCATTATCCAAAACAATAAAAATTCTAGTCTTAGGATCTTGCAATGTTTCCCAGAATTACGTTTTGTGCTATAGTCCTTCACAGAGTTTTTATTATCTTAATATGTACTATGAATGGGGGCAAGGGTAGCATATGAGGGGGACCTCAAAAACCCAGCTTTCGTTTATTAAAAATTGCATATTTATTCTTAACATGTTTAAACTTCAGTCACCTTCAAAGTACTCCTGGTCGGATGCCATACACCTATCCAGATGCTCTTTCCACCGCTCAAAAGTTTTTGAACTTGTCAACTTTGATGCCTTTTAAGTGATTCTGCCCTTTGTTTCACCTCTTCCACACTAGCAAAAAGTTTTCCTTTGAGGACTTCTTCCACCGGAGAAACAAAAAGAAAGTCACTCAGGGCGAAACCAGGTGAACAGGGAGACAGGGCATGAGGGTCATACTGTTTTTCAGTCAAAAACTGCTGAGCGCTCAGGGCAGCGTGGGCAGGTACATTGTCCTGGTAGAAGAACCAGTCACCGCAATTCGGGATGTTTCTTCTGCAAATCATGATGCAACCTTCTCAAGACTTCCAGATAAAAATTTGGGATGACCGTTTGATCCAGAGGAACAAATTCCAAGTGTCCTACAAGGGGTCTGCCCGCCAAAGGATCATTCGGTTTCTTGGGGGTCCCCCCTTGTATAGCAAGGCCCATCCTTATCTGGCCCAGGTATTTATTTATTTATTTTTTTTTTTTGAGTTGGAGTCTCACTCTGTCACCCAGACTGAAGTGCAGTGGCAGCGACCTGCTGGGCTCCGGCGATCCTTCCGCCTCAGCCTTCCGAGTAGCCGGAATTACAGGCGCGCACTACCACGCCCGGCTGATTTTTTAAATTTATCGTAGAGATGAGGTCTCGCCAAGTTGCCCAGGCGGGTCTCGAACCCGCGGGCTCAGGCAATCCACTCACCTCAGCCTCCCAAAGGCGCAGGATTACAGGCTGAGCCACCGAGCCCGGCTTGGCCCAGGTATTTAATCCAGAATGCATATACACTTTGGGAAACACCGCCACTGTTAAGCAAGTGGTTTAAGGTGGGAGACACAGCCTAGCAGTTTTCAGGACTCTTCCTACCAGATGGGTCGCTTGGCTTTGACCCAAATTGCTTCTGGTGGAGGCCAAATGTTTCCTGAGGTTAACATTTCATTACTAAACCAGATATGAACAAAAGTCACACAGGATGTATGATATATTGTGTACTGACATTTTTTCAAATGCCAAGATTTCTGACTCAAGAGCTCCCTGATACTTTCTGATTCTCAGTAATGATTTTTTTAAAAATTCAAACAATGTAACGTTGTAACATGATATACAAAGGCAATCTAAGTCTCTTAAAATGAAAATAGCACTTTCCTAATATGCTTCTTACATGTAGGAAAAAAATCAGAAGGTAGAGTTCAGTAATGTATCTTACTAGAAGGGTCTGAGAGTATGAATAACATTCCTAAGTGTATTTGCTTAAGAGCATCCACTAATCACCCAGTACAAAGTTTTGCTTCGGAAAGACAGATTGTAAGTTGTCACAAGCCAGTGATTACTCATTTGTCTTATGTATTTCAGAAGTCTAACCTTTATTTAAAAGTATGCAGCTAAAATATATCAATGAATACCTTAGAAAATATAGTACTGCGTAACTATCACAAAATATTGTGAAACTCAAAGCCATGCGGTTCCATCATCTAACTGAAAAGCATCACTTTACAAATCAAACTGAGGCCCAAAAGAAAGTGTCTTGCCTCACCGTTGGGTCTAACTATGGGTTTCTTTGATTGAAGTCAGTGTTTTTTCCTTAGAGACAGAGTCTCGCTATGCTACCCAGTTGAGACTCTTAACTCCTAGGCTAAATCCTCCAGCCTCAGCTTACCCAACAGCTGGGACTATGGGTGTGTACCACCACACCTGGCTTAAGTTTTCTGATTTCCAGTCTTCCCTCAACACCGCCGCACTGTTAGCTGTCTCCTTTCTGTCCTGCATCTTACCTTCTCCTCAGTCCCACCACAACCACCTCGTGCGGTCTTACTCTACCTCTTTTCTCTCTTCTTTCATCTTTCTCTCCAGGCTCCATTTTCCTGTCACATCCTTCTCTGTTAATCACTTTTTTGTTCTCTTTCCCCACCCCAGCAGTATTCTTGCATGTATATCTTAACCAGGAACTTCTGTGATCCTGGGTACTCAGGAGGCTGAGCCAGGAGTTCAAGACCAATTTGGGCAAAAAAGCAAGACCCTGTTCTAAAACACCCATTAGTCGGGCATGGCAGTATGGTGATACCTGCCTGTAGGCCCAGCTACTTGGGAGGCTGAGGTGGGAGGATCGCCTGAGCCCAAGTTCGAAGCTGTAGAAAGCTCTAATCATGCCAGTGCAGCAGGGATAAGAGTGGGAGCCCCAGTCTTTAAAAAAAAAAAAATGTTGTATCTAATGCCATTTAATGAAACATACTCAACTTTACAAATCAGTATACATTAATTTACAAACTGTTCAGTGAAACAGAATTAGAACTTAAGGTGAACTCTTATTATTCGATCTAAAGCCAATATAACTGAAGATAACCACGAAAAGTATTAATGTGAAGAAACTTCTAGTCATTAGCAAGAAAGATACCAGACCAAATTTTATTACTTGAGACACTGATTCTACTCATATCTGTATTTTAGCTACAATACAACTGCACTGGGGATTAACAAAGAAAAAAGAGATCACTTTAACAAAGATAAAGGTAGATCTTAAAGCTTAAGGTCAGCTGAACAACTCTTTTCTTCAATCTATGACCTACTTAGTTATTTATAATCACACAACTGGAACTCCAAAATATTTTCTATCAAATGAATGATTCAACCAAATGAAGCAGGGAAAATAAATGTCTCACCCCCAATGGTACTCTCTTGAAATTCATGAAACTGGCCTTTCACAAAGCGAAGCACCAGGCTTGACTTGCCGACAGCGGACTCGCCCAGAAGCACTAGTTTGAACTGGCATATCTTATTTCCAGTATTGGGCCCGTTGGGTCTCGTTGCTCCTCGACTAGCCATGTCCAAATCTGAAAGAAGTCCCTGATTTCAGACTCTTAATGAACTTCCAGAATGCAAGACGCCGATTTTTCTTCTTTCTGGAGGTAAAGAAACCTGTAAAGAAACCAATATGAAGCAATTAAATATACAAACCAGTTAAACAAAGCAAATCTACTTTTAATCACCCTAAGTTTTGCCTAGAGCAAATTATTATATGATAATTATAAACTCTCCCAGACATTCAACACCATTTAGTCTATTTTACTACCTTTTAAAGGAAATAATTTAAAGGTATAAAATCTGAGCATAAAAATCACTCTGTAATTTTCAGAGCTTTCTTCTTTGTTTTTTAAAGGTAACCTCTACTAAAGCCTCAACTCTGTGTCAGGTAGTGCTTTAAGTATTTAACCACTCAACAATCCTATAAAGAAAGATACCATTACAACCCTTATAAATGAGGAAACAGAGGCACACAGAGGTTAAGTAATTTGAGGTCACACAGTTACTGTGACAAGAGGTGACACAGAGCTGAGTTTCAAACCCAGGCGACCTGAGAGATGACTCAAGAGTTCAGGCTATGGAGTCAGACTATTTGGGTTAAAACTGTTTTAAGGAATATTAAGTTAGTAAATGGAAAGCTTTTAGAATAGACATGAGAATTCAGCGTTACCACACATACAAATGCTAAGAATTGTAACTTTTCTGTAGTTTTGGGGCTGACAATATGCTCCCCATTAGTTTTTATTTCACAACACATTTGGCAAAAACTAGCCTGAAGCTTGCTAATGATCAATTGCGAAGGAATTTGTATTTTAAGAACCCCTTATCAATCTACTCACAAATCAGTCCTAGTAGTCTGCTTCCATCTTTAATCAAATTTGATTATATGCTAATGTCAAACCTGGCTGACTCACTCCCTGAAAACCCTGCTATAGTTCATTAACTAGCTCATGTTAACATGCCTTCCCCAGAAAGCGACTTTATACAAGGACACTCCTGATAATGAATTCACTGATAAACACATCCATGAGATTTTAAGCTCTCAAGGCAACAAAGTCACCGCTTTGCCTCATCTAAACACCAGCTTTCTAGGGTCCTTATCTTTTACCAATACTGAAATATTTACAGATGAGTCGATATGATACCTGAGTTGCTTCCAAACAGCAGGGTATAAATAAAACTGCCCTCTTCGCTTAAAACACACCAGTCTTGGGGGTCTAATCCTGGCCATACCAATTTCTGCCTGGGCAAATTATTTCATTTTCCGGCCTATATCGTATCCAGTGCACTCCACACAGCAGGGATGGAAACTGGCAATTACAGCGGCCCCTTGATGAGACAACAACCAAACCTCAACAGAACCTCAGTCCCAGGCAGAAAAGGCACCAGAATATCCTCGGGTACAGCACACCGACTGGACTGAGAGGCTTCCCAGCTGCCTACTTTCTTCAACACGGCAGACTACTCACCAAGGACAACACGCTCCAAATGGTCTCTGCTACTTCCAACTACTTGGAAGGCTGAAGCAGAAGGATCCCCTGAGCCCACCAGGCCGAGGCTGCGGTGGCTGTGAGTGTGCCACTGCGCTCCAGCCTGGGCGACAGAGAGAGATCCTGACTCAAAGAAAAAAAAAAACAACTTTGCTTCTTTCTACTTCCTTTGTTGTTGCAGTCTTGCCTTATTCCCACCGGCCCACCTTGCCTCAGTTTACCCTTACACTTGGCCTGGAGTATATTTTTTCAGGTTTCCCTTGGTCCACAGGGGTTTCATTCAGCCGGCTGGGGGGGGGGGGCGCTTAACATTTTACTTTTTGTTTACACTGGGCACCCACCTGGCGGTCTACTTCAAAGACAATATTCATGCCCTTATGGCAGGCCTGTCAACTGTAAACTGCAAGCATGAAAGGCAGCCCTTATGCGGGGGTGGGGGCACCGGCCACCGGCTTTTCATCCCTCTACCAAATTACTGAAAGAATTTTTTTTGGCGGGGGAGGAGGGTTTGGTTTCAGATGTCTCTCCGGGGACCGTGTATGCTGCGGGATCCGAAGCCGGTCCCGGGTAGTCCCGACCGGCCGGGACCGTCCAGGCCGCGCTCTGGAGCCAGACGGACGGGTCCGAGCGGCTCCATCCCCTCCCTCAGCCTCCCCTCCCCGGGCAGCGCGGCCCCCCGCCCCACCCCCCCCCGCCGGCCGGACCCCCACGCGGACCCTCCCGCGGGAGCCCGGCCGCTCCGGAACGAGGCTCTCCGTGCGGGCCTTAGACGGGATAAGTCTCGTAAAGCGTTTAGCACGGGAACGCGGGGGATCCGGAATCAAAGCCAGCCATTCTTTTAGGATTTGCCCCCCTCCCCGCCCCGAGCCCGGCTAAGGCTCCAGAAAAGCGAGTTATTAAGGTCAGGCGCCTGGAGGCCGCTTTTGGGACAGAGAGGATCGCGTCCCCCACCCAGGGGAAGGGGGACTCCGCACCCTTTGCCGGCCCCCCCCACCCCACCAGGGCCTTGCCGGGAGGGCCCCCCCCCGCTGTCGTCCTGGACACGCCCCCACCTAAAGCCCCTTCCTTAGGTGGGAGCCGGGGTCGGGGCGTCGGGGGAGAGCTGTGCACACCCGGGGGATCCCCGCCGCCTCCCAGGGCCGGACACGCACCCCCAAGCTCTCAAGGCCTTCCCAGGGCGCGGCAGGCGAGGATCCCCCCAAAGCATCCCGCCCCCGACGGCGGCCCAGACCAGGGACCCCGCCCAGAGCACAAAGGCGGCGCGAGGGCGGGGCCGCGCGCCGCGGCGGGGGAGGGGCCGGCCCCGCCCCGAGCCGCTC
>CAUYQG010019820.1:0-27143 GCA_963574415.1 Tarsius wallacei | reverse complement strand
CATACACAAAAATTAACTCTAAATGGATCAGAGACCTAAATATGAAACCTCAAACCATAAGAACCTTAGAAAATGAAGGACATACCCTTATGGAAATTGGAACTGGCACCCAATTCCTGAACAAGACCCGAAACCCACAGGCCATAAGCGATAAGATAGACAAGTGGGACCTCATTAAACTGACAAGCTTCTGCAAAGCCAAAGAAACCATCAAGAGAGCAGGGAGACAGCCTACGGACTGGGAAAAAGTACTTGCCAACTCCAGGTCTGACAAAGGCTTAACATCCTGGATCTACAAGGAACTCAAACGTGCGGAAAAAAAAAACCAAACAACCCCAGTATAAAATGGGCAAAAGATATGAACAGACCCTTCTCAAAGGAAGACATCCAAGCAGCCAACAGACACATGAAAAAATGTTCAACCTCACTAATCATCAGGGAGATGCAAATCAAAACCACACTGAGATATCACTTAACTCCAGTCAGAATGGCAATTATCAATAACTCAAAAAATAACAGTTGCTGGAGAGGTTGTGGCGAAAAGGAAACACTTCTACACTGTTGGTGGGAGTGTAAACTAGTGCAACCTCTGTGGAAAGCAGTGTGGCGATACCTAAAAGCTCTAAATATCAGCCTCCCATACGACCCCGCAATCCCTCTACTGGGAATATACCCAGAAGAACTCAAATCACTCTATAAAAAAGATACCTGCACACGTATATTTATCGCAGCATTATTCACAATAGCAAGAACCTGGTTTTGATGCTGTCAATCAAAAGAGGACTGGATAAAAAAATGTGGTACATATACACGATGGAATACTACGCAGCCATAAAAAAGAACAAAATCATGATTTTCGCAGCAACTTGGATGGAACTAGAATCTATAATACTGAGAGTCCTCTCACAGAAACAAAGATCTGAGTATCACATGTTCTCACTCATATAGTGAACTTTGAACATCCAATATAATACTATAAGAAAATGACTGACAGATATGGGAAAATGGGGTGGGGGAGGGAGATGGGGTTAATGGTAGTCAATATCTGTCTGGGGATGGGAAGACATCTCTTGTCAACAAGGGTACCTGAACGAAGCATATTTGTACACCTAATCCTTGACTGTACCCCACAATATCATAATAAAAAATACTGATTATTAAAAAAAGAAAAAGAAAATGCAACGAAGATAAAGCACAAATCCCAATTTTTGTTAGACTCTGTCAAATTCCTGTAAAATTTTACATTGGTTTACTCTCAATTTCTGTTTCTCCCTGTAGCGAGCCAGTGATACCGAACCCTGGTCAGCTAATCGCTTCGGAGCCCAGTGTGGCCCTCAGCCTGTCCTCACCACAAACCTGGGAGGCCCACCCTGCCCCAGTCTCACTGAAGGGAAAGCTCCATCCCAAGGTTGTAGAGTCTCAGCCCACCGGCATTGCCAAACACCTGGGCATATCTTTGACCTTAGCTCTGTCCTGAACACCAGTGTGGTCCGGCACAGCAGAGACAAAAAGACTCAACATGGGTCCTCCCCTCAGGAGGGCCACAGATGCCAGAGACAGATAGGGTAACCAACTCATGACCCCATTATGGTGCAGTGGAAAAGGGCAGGTGGGCCATAGCACCCACAGAGCAGAGAGGAAGAGACAGTCCCTAAGCAACTGTTGAGGCTGGGCCCTGTGAGTGAGGGAGAGTCCCTTCAAGCCCCCAGCTCCATCCCCTACCTGGACTCAGTCTCACCTGCACTTCACACTTGACCACAAGACCCACAGACAGCGATGATGGTTCATTTCCATATCCCTCCCCACCCCACTTAGCAAGACATCTGCTCATACACCATGCCCAGGATAAGTTACTTAAATAAAAAAAGAACAAGCAGAAAGGAGAGTTCACATGCAGTGGCCTCCTCAGGCCTCCTGCCCACCTCCCATTCAGACTTTCTGCAAGTGACTGTAGGGTGGGGATTTCTATTATTTCCTTTATAAAGAGAAAGAAGAGACACTTTTGCCCAAGAGTTTCTGGGACTTCAGGGCCATTAAGGGTCACAGTTGTGGTCCAGGGGTTGGGTTTCATTTGCATGACCTCCCATACTGATCATGACCTCCTCGGGGCAGGGTCCTGCTCATCTCTGTCCCATGACTCCAGGCCGCTGTCTTGCAAAGGGGCCAAGCACAGCAGCTAGTCACAGCCACAGACACCTGCACTGATATCTGTTGTCCCAGAAACATCGGCCCCTCCAGGGACCCCATTCTTCCTGCCAAGTCTTAAGTAGTCACAAAAACCCAGTGTCCACTACCCTGCTGGTTGAAAGAGTATTCAGGGCAACTCAGAGACACCAAAGAAGGAACTGCTTTTCAAACTCTGCATGCTGCAACAGGAAACGGGCTTGGATGCCTCCTACCGCACGTTTTCGTTGTAAGGAATCTGAGTACAAAATTAGGAATGGGCTGGAGTGCTGTCTCAGACTGGACAGAGCCTGGAATTTCTCCGACCTCCCTCATCACTGGAGTCTGACCATGCTCCCCACGTCGACGTGAGTGCACTCACAGGAAAAACCTCCCACTTGCTTGACTCTCACGGTTCGCGTCACATCTCAATGTTTGCATGGGTGACTTCATCCATTGCCAAGACGACCACACTGTCGCTGGCCATTTATCCAATGTTGCGTTAGTCATGTTCCACTGCATCGTGAATCAGCATTCTCTCTTCTGTTTCTGAAACAAAGTGAGGACTTTAAACAGTAGAAACGAAAGGGGCAGAAGACTGGCACAAAAGGTGAATCATCCTGTGCTGACTCCCTGCCTTGACCACAGGCACACATTAACCCCGTAATGCCCACCTGGAGTCAGTGGCTCCTGGTCTTAGACAGGCACCTGTCTGCAGCAGGCTCTGATGGGGTTCTGGCCAGGGATGGCAAACCTGGTGCCTCTGGGGCTAGCAGATGACCTCCCTGCATGGAGAGGCAAGGAAATGAAAAATGCCAGCCCACCCTAAAGGCACTCAAATTCTTGTCTGTCTTTCCCTTGATACAAGCCAGAACGATGATCTGGATTCAGCCAAACTGTGACCCCAGTGATATTCCTTGATGAAATAATTCTGTGGACAAATATACCAACACCCTGTTGGGATAACCTCAGCTGATTTTGAAAAGTTGTCCACATCCCCCATTTATTTTCAGACTTATATGTCGTAGTGACCGTAGGGTGGAGATTCCCATTCGTCCCTTTACAAAAGAAGAAAGGAGATATTCTGCCCAAGAACAATGGTGAAACAGCAGAGTCCAAACTATAGCTCACTATGGGATTAAAAACCCAGGGCACCTTATACCATAACATGCTGTTTCAGATAAAACAAGTAAATGCACCTTTTAAATCTCTTTATCCTGTGGTTGCACTTCTAGATGTTTTTAAAGGATTCTCTGGCCACTCTACCATGCAGTCTTGTCCATTTGTGATGGTTGGACAGCCTTGGACGGTTCAACCAAAAGGTGTTGGCTGCATCTATCACGTGGGGTAAGTGAGATCATTTCAAACCTTGGAGTCATAGACCATGAAGAAGCTTGCAGATCAAAGTAGAAGAGTAAATTGCATCATCATTGCTGCTCAGCTCCACCCACCGCCAGCACCTACTACCCTGCACCAAATCCAACAGCAACAAAGAGACAAGTATTCCACTCAAAGGGGTCCCATGTCTTCCTGAAAATGGGGCCTGTGGTAATCTCTGAAATGCTGAAAATGTTGAGTTGTATGAAGAGAAAGAAAAATAATTATTTTTAGTGTTATGTAAGCAGCAAAAAGTAACATCTGAGGAAGGTTTTACCCCAGAAACCCAGTCTCCACCAGAGCCCACATGCAGCATACCTGAGGGCAGTTTTGCCAAAAGGACAGGGATTTCCAGGAGCTACACCACTTCCAACACTCAAAGCCACCAACAATTACCCTCCATCTGGGAGCTTTATTTTTCTGCATTCTCACGTTGCTACTAAGGAAATCTGAAGAAGACACCGGCCTTGCTGGGAGTCCTTGGCCATATTCCCATCAACCCCATGGGGTCTTCTGTGAGAAATTATGGCTCATGCTGGAGGTGGAGCTGAGAAGACAGAGTCTGCGCTCTTGAGAGGGGTCTACACTACAGCAGCCACAGTCCTAAAAAGAGGAAACTATGTTTGGGATAAACAAAATAAGTTCTACAGTTAAAGCTCAAATCTACTTGCCCATTCACCAGGCTGGCCATGCTGTCCCCAATCGACTGGTAGAGAAGGGAGAGCCTGTCCTGCTAAGGAGGCTTTGGACACCAAGACCACAATGGCACACAGACCCGCCCCTACAGTGCCACAAAGGATGAACACAGGGGAATGAGGGCACCTGGGAGTCAACTCCCCAGGACATGGGAAGCCATCGGGTGTGGGGGAGATGGATGAGGCCCTGGAAAGGTTGGCAGAGTGGGGCCTGACACCCAGGGCTTTTTTTCCGGGTGGCTGGAGGTGCCCCCACTGCCTCCTGCATCTGTGGCATTTAACTCTTGACCCCATCGTAGCACCTTAAAATGGAGTCAGGTTAATGAGGTTGATTAGTTGTTTCCCTTAGGACCCTCCTGAAACCCCATCCCCTGTAAGTCTAACGCCGTCATCAGTCCCTGTGGGTCTTCTCTGCACAGGCCAAGATCAGCCAGTGTGTGTCTGCCCCACCCTGCCCCACGTGCTGCTCCAGGAAGGCCCACCTGGCAGTGCTGCCTGCTGTGAGATCCTCACACGATGGAATGAGGAGAAGCAGCCAGTTCTGCCACCCAGACCAGGCATGTTGAACTTCAGCCACTTCCTGGCCCCACTCTGGGAGAATAGTCAATGCTCTCTGCCCCTCAGAACTTCAAGATTCTGCCTCCAGTCCATCCCCAGCCTTTATCCTCAGGGACCAGAACCCCACTGCAAGATACACACTGCAGGGTGTCCTGCCACTGGACCTCCCTTCCAGGTCCGGATTCAGCAGGTCCAGGTGGGCCCCAGGCTCTGAAATCCACATCTGAAATCCAGATGTGGAACACCGGCTATTGCATAAGCAGCACCAGTTCCTGTTCCCTGCCTCCCAGGAGCCAGCCCCCTCGAAGATGGCAGGCTAGACAGGTAGAAAGTCTTCCCAGGGTGCCCATCAAGCCTGTCACAATGAGCCTGGGCTCCCTCTTGCTGAGCATTTCCAGTGCCCCATGTGGAGTTCTGGGGGCCTCTAGTGGATGCCACACTCATGAGGAGAGAGAGAGAGGCGGCAACTCAAAGAAGAGGCAAGTGGGGTCTCCAGATACTGCCTTGAGACCAACCTCAGGATCCAGCCTCAGGGCAGCCCCAACCTTAGAGTCTAATCCCACTTTATGCAGCCTCTAAATCCACAGACCCCTACTCTCTCCCTCACATGCCCAAAGCAGTTTCAGCTTCCTTCCTCTCTGGGCCTCATCCAAACCCTCCCTCTGAGCATTGTCCTTGAAGGGAAGTAGAAATTTTGTTGACATGCTGTCTCCATCCCTATTAGGGGCTAGAGATGAGGCTTCTGTGTCATGCTGGTCCTTGAAAGCTAAGTGCCCAGAGCTGTCATGTGGACTGTCTCTTGTGGGGAGGAGGGCGTCCTGTCCATTTGGGATGATGTTTGTTGTGCCCAGCCATCACCTCACCCCTGAAAAGGTAAGTCTCTAAGGACAAGGACACTGTCACAGTGTGAGTGTGTTCCCCAAAAGTTAATGTATTGGAGATGGAGACAAGGAAAAGTTTTTTGGGTCATGGGGGTCACACCCTCATGAATGGGTTAATGCCATTCCCACAAGACTGAGTTAGTTCTCATGAGAATGAACTAGTTCTCGCAAGAGCAGATTGCTGTAACTGAGGCTTCCTCTCTGGTTGGTCATTTTTGCACACCTGTGTCCCCTTCTGCTTCTCCACCATGATATGATGTAGCACAAGGCCCTTGCTGTGCTTTTTGGACTTCCCAGTTCCAGAACCATGAGCCAACTAAATCTCTTTTCTTCATAAATTACCCAGTCTCAGGCATTCTGTCACAATCACACCCAACACTCAATGGACTGAGGCAGACACCCTCAAGCAGAGCTGAGGGAAGTCCCCTCTACCTGTGTGTCTACAGAAACACTACTGAATATTTTCAACTTTAAGAAGCAGATAAGACCTCCTTTGAATGACTACTCTGAGAATTAGAATGTGTAATGCAGGCACAAAACCCTGGGGGTAAGCTGATGCTGGGAGAGCATTCAGTCTTCTGTGAGGCCTTATCCACTCTGGAGGGATCAATGCCACACCTCTGTTTGACTGTGGATTATCATGGGCGCCTGGCTTCAGGCACATTTTTAAAGCTGTTAGGGTGTTACACGCACCCCAACAGAGCAGCCTATTGATGTCTCAGTCCCCAAGCAGGGTGCTCCATGTGCCTTGTGTGCCCCCTGGGTGCTGGGCCATGTCCTCCCTGTGAGTCCCCTAGGGCCCCATGTGCACCCACAGCTCGTGCCACTCCTTCCCTGTGCATTAAATGTAGAGGCAGTTTGTGAGTCCCTCATGCCTCATCATTGCCAGGACCAGGTCTGGATGGGCAGAGAGGAGGCACCAGAATCCCATGGAAATCTAATGATCCATTCAAGGTAGAAGGCAGGGTCAACTGGGGCACAGGGCTCTGAATTTAAGCCTGAGGCTGTTTTTATTCTAGAAGCGTCCCCATGACTCCCTAGGAAACAGAGAAAAGAACGTTCCCTTTGGGTTCTGTCACAGCCTCTCCTTGGGTGCTGTCCCCCATAGACACACTGAGCATCACTGACCATCACAGAGGGGACATTGATGTTGATGAGAATGTTTGGTGTGAGCATGGCAAGCAGGCAGAAAAAGGCAGAGAACCGTGGTGTCAGACATTGTCTGTTAAGGGAACCCTGGGAGGGGAAGTGCACATGGATTCTAAGTAACTAGGGAGCCATCGGAGATGTTGCCCAGCGAGCGAACATTCCCATCTCAGGAGGCTGAGCCACCTCGCCGTGGTCATCACTGCACTTTACACAACAGGCCAATTGTGTGAGGGCTTCCATTTCCTGCCAGGGGCAGGCAGCCGAGTCAGGGCTGCTGACTCTCTGAGGTTCTATCTAAACAAATAAATCGGCTCTGCAGAATGAAAGAGGCTTTGTGCATTGTTTCATTGACTTTGGGAAAGGAAAGCACAATTAACAAGTGACCACAGAGGGGACATAGGGGGCAAGGGATCATGCTGGTCCCCCAAGGCTGGGTCCATGCCCCAGGAGATAGTGGCGGATCCTGGAGAATCTCCTGGGAGAGGAAAACTGTAGCAAGACAGTCTCCCAGGAAAGCCTCCCTGGGAGACTAAGGGTCCCTGCACTGTTACATCTCCAATTGCTCCTTGGGGACATAAGGAAGGCCACTGTGCCCGCAGATGGCATTGTTGGGCAGATGAAATCACATGAATAAGAAAACTGTGTGGCAAGCATCTCCTATGTCCTGGTCTCGGTACACGTGTCTGGTGAGTCTTCCCGCCTGTTGGAAAACATACGCTTTAGTTCTGGCATGAGTACTGATGGGCCCTTAACTTCTCTGGGTCTCCCTCAACCCATTTCAGTGTCAAATGGAGGTTTCTGTAATGACAATAATAATAGAAACTATTTTAAGGTGCTACAGTGTGGACTAAATGAGGTAATGCAGCTTTAAATTTTGTTCATAGTAAAAATCTAAAGCATTGTATTTATCTTAATTAAAAACGTATCTTATGGATTAGAATACAAGGTATGCTCCAGTTTTAAGATGAATCATGTGAGTTCCAGCTCTGTGTCCACTTCCCCAGGGTGTGTAGGGGATGTTTCAGAATATTCTGTGGACAGCTCAGGCCCCTGGGAGGCTAGAGAACTGCTGAGGTAGGGGTGCTCCAGAGGAGCTGAAGCTGCAGTCCATGTTTCTGGAGGTCCCTGGTGACCTTCCTCTGGGGGAGCTCATTCAAACACATGCTCGTCTCTGAATGAGAAAGGTGTAGGTGGCACAAGACAGGAAGAACACAGGGGAAATGAAATCAGGCAGCTCTTTCAGAAAACGACCAAAATGAGGCCCCAACTTTATCTGTACAATGGCCATTTGTATACCTATCCCTGAATTATACTCCACATCTTTAAAATTAAAATTTAAAAGAAAATGGTCCAGTGGCTTCTTAGGTCCAGACCCAGGTGTTTGACTCAGCCCTCTTCACTCACGTCCACATCCTGGGTTTCACCTCTGAGATGGATCTCGGTCACCCTTGGTCTGGGGTGTCTCCCAGGTTCTCCATGGATGCTGAAGGCTGCCTGCCCTGCCCCAGCCTCTCTCAGGCTTTCACCCCACTCATCTCCTCCAAATGCAGGGTGACTAGTCCCTCATCTGCCTGACAGTCCCCCAGGAACCCAAACCAACAATGACGCTGCTGACGTTCCCCCGCCCCGTGTGGACTTGTGCCTCCCCAACTGGCTCGTGCCTGGGACCCCCACATTCCAGTCGCCCAGAACCCCTGCCTGGGAGTCAAGCCCAGTCCATGATCTCAGTGCTCAAATTCCTCAGCTCCCCCAGCCCTGAGTTGCCACCATGGTCTACTATGGCCCTTCCATGTCCTAGGATAGACATCATCTTTGGTCTCATGGAGCTTGGATTCAACCACACAGAAAACAGATAAAAGATGATTCCTCATGTCAGTAAGGTAACAAGCAAGGTTGAAGTCCATAAATCAGAGAGTGGAGGGCAGGGAGCAAGGGTGAATGTGAGTGGGGTGCCCAGACAGCCTTGTCTAGGACTCGCGTGTTTGATGCAGCTATGAGATCTGAGATCCCACCCACTCCTGGGCCCTTTAAGGCTCAACCCACAGACCACACTTCTCAGTTCCACTGTATTTAACATGGTTTTGTTGTTGTTGTTGCTGTTGTTTGCCACAGTGAGATTGGGAGGTCATGAGGAAGAGATGGTATGCAGACCCGATGGGTGCACATAATAAGGCCTTAGGAAAGCCAGAGCTTGGGGATAACTGAATGCAGGGAGAAGTTCCCCAGTGTTCTTGCTCCCATTCACATGCTCAACAAGCAGTGTTGCAAGCCCATTTCTGGACAAGCATTGGTTATTATGTGCTGGAAAGATTGGCTTCCCGTGGTGCCGATCTCTTTTGGAGGCAGA
This sequence comes from Tarsius wallacei, assembly GCA_963574415.1. Lineage (NCBI taxonomy): Eukaryota > Metazoa > Chordata > Mammalia > Primates > Tarsiidae > Tarsius > Tarsius wallacei. The sequence continues at coordinate 17,973 of CAUYQG010019820.1, read as the reverse complement.
CAGGCGAAAAGAGGAAACAAGTAAATTAAAAAGGCAAGTATAGAATGAGGTAAGTGTTTTCAAAGAAATCGCTGAGACGTCATGATTCGGACTGAAGAAAGTATCTTCCCTTGGGGACATGCCAGAGAAAGCCTCTCTGGAGAAAACTGGGTAAGGACACTGGGGGAAGAAGACACCACAAGCCAGGCCTAGGGTACCCCGGGAGGGGCCAAGACCACAGTGTCACTCCTTGAAGCAGGCAGGGGTTGAGGCATGAGTCTAGACTTTGTTCTGATTGCAACAGAAATCCTCCAAAGCAGCAATTCTCAACCTTTTTGGCATCAGGGACTGGTTTTGTGAAACACAGTTTTTCCATAGTCAGGGACGGTGGGGTGGTTGCAGGATGACTCAAGCATACAACATTTATTGTGCACTTTATTTCTATTATTATTACATTGCAATATATAATAAAATAAGTATACAACTCACCATTGACAAAAAGAAGAGGCATGGATGGAAGTGGTAAATAAAATAATGGGCAGGCTGCATGTGGACTAAAATAAGTGTTAGATTCTCTGTGAATGATACAAAGAGTGACAGAAATATTTCTCTCCAGTATTTCATATTTATTCCAATGTGGAGGTCTGTTTTTTGTATGGATTTTCTGCATTCCTTTTTTGCAGAATATTAATATTAAAATATGGATATTCCATACAAATAATATATTACAAAGATATTGTATGAATATTAAAATAGCATTTCTGCTTTGTTTTAAAGCAAATTTAAAATTTTTGACAATTCCGTGCAGGTTGCAACCTTTATCAATGTAAAATGACTCCACATTGTCCATTTGAGTGGTTATGCTTTTAATTTACTTTTCTTTGATATTGATATTGCATCGCAACTACTATTATATTAGGTTTGCATTTATTGAATATATATTTTCTTTCACTTTCAACATTTTGTCTGTGATTTCATTTTACTTCTACGAATAGCATTATATTTGTTTTAATATGCCCCTATATAAATTTTATTCTTAAAAAAAAGTGTTGGATTCTGACTTAAAGCCTGCCACCAGATGCAGCTGTACCATTGATGTCCATTAACTAATGTGCCACTCACGGATAGGGTTTTAATATGAGTATGCAAGCAATTGATTTATTGTGATCTCGGCAATCAAACCTCACAGCTAATGTTGATCTGTGTTTACACCTGCTCTCTCGCACTAACACCTCTGCCTCAACTCCACCTCAGATCATCAGGCGTTAGACTCTCATAAGGAGTGTGCAACCTGGATCCCTTGCATGTGCAGTTCACAATAGGGTTCAGGCTTCTTTGAAAATCTAATGTCACCACTGATCTGACAGGAGATGGAGCTCAGGCAGTAATGCAAGTGATGGCGGGCGGCTGTAAATACAAATGGAGCTTCATTTGCTTGCCAGTCACTCACCTCCTGCTTTGTGGCCCAGTACCTGAAGGCCACAGATTGTTCCCAGTCTGTAGTCCAGGGTTTTCGGACCCTATGCTCCAAAGGGCATACCACAGAAGAGGGGTGCTTTAGAGTTTAGAAGATGGGGGAGACCAAGAGTGAAAAAATTGAAGGAGTAAGTAATAAAGGAATGGGCCTAAGATATCAAAGTGATGGGCCCCCATCTTTTGTTTTGTCTGTTTGTTTCTCATTCTTGGTGATGGATCCATTCTCTAAGGGACAGAGTCAAAAATTTTGTCTGCCCAATGCTGGATGCATCTCCAAGTTTACAACCTTTGCAACTTTAGGACCATGGAGAAACATGTCTTCCCTGCCAACTCCAGATGCAAAGTCCCAGAGAAGGATTCCCTACAGCTGAGGACAGGTCACCTGCCCAGAACTGAGACCCAGGACCGAGACTCCCTTGGCACAAACTGACTAAAGACTGCAACTGGCAGTCCTCACCCAAAACTCTGGTTCTGCAAGACAGGCAAAGAGCACCTCAGAATAAAGGGTCATCTTTTCATGCAGAGAACAACACTGTGGAACCTTTCTGAAGTGCTGATGGCATTGAGCTCTGGGGGTGGGGGGAGTAGAAGGAACAAGGGTTTCCAAGAAGCAGAGATGAAGAGAAGTGGGAGAATCTACAGGGAGATGGCTTCCACTGAACTCAAATGAGAGGCTGAACTAGGACATATTCCCACAGAAACAGAAGAAACAGGATAAAGGAAGTGAAATAAAAAGCAAAGTAAACAGAACTGGAGAGAGAAAGGAAAGCTTCAAAGTAAGAAGGGCAGAGGAGAAGGCTGCAGCACTCAGGACCTTGTGAGTGTTGGCAGGTGCCCACGGCTCCTGACTTACCTCGGCTCTCAAATCAACACCAAGATCTCAGTCATCTCCATGCATGAGAGCTGAGACCTTCCAATCTAAAAGAGGTGCTGCAATCCATGCCCAGCTGTGCTCATTTCAAGTAGGATGAGAAATCCACACTCCAACCCAAACCCCATGAACCTTTAAGGCATATTCAGAGGTGGCAGACTTGGATTTGGGGCAGGAAATGCCATCTGGGCTTATAGAGCCTTCAGCAGAGAAGTATCATCCCTAAAAACCCAAACAGATACGGGCCTGGCCAAGCAAGACGTCCACGGATAGCAGCACACTATGGCCTTGTATTTTGAGTGCAAATGGCTAGAACAGTCCTGTCTGTTTTTAGAAGTCTATCAAAATATTCTGCCAAAATGAAACAAAACAGGATCATATAAAAATTTGGCGGCAGATAGCAGACACTCTCGTTATTGTCCTGCTCGTGTACCCATAACAATGTATCTTTCCTTTAATAAGTCTACCTTTCTTAATTAAAAAAAAAATTCATAACACCAGAGCATGAGAATGAAGTTTAAAGGCAGCCCCAGAGGCCACTCGCTCCCTAGTCCCCCAGTGTCCAAAACTCTCTTCCTATGTTCCCTCAACCCTAACCAGATTCTCCCCCAGTCCCACACACACGACCTCTCTGCACTCTTCCCACCCTCAGCTCTCTCCCTCTCCAGCCTGCAAACTCCTAGTTACCTTCAAGGTCAGGCACAAGTGTTACCTGGACTGGGTAGCCCCCCCATACCCCAGGTAAGCACAGCCACCGCTACTCCAAACACCCAAACAAGCCTCCCAACGTCACTGATCTCCAGGCCCTGACCCGTTTCAGTCCTCCTGCATACCATGGGCCCTGCTGGATGCGGGCTCCTCCCCACCAGGGCTCTGTTCCCAGGCCCTGGCACAGTGCCCTATGCACTCCAGACTCAGTAAATGTCGGATAACTGTTTGGTGATTGATACAAGGCCTCTGGCATGAAAAGAACTGCTCAGAGGTCATTTTCCATCCAAAAACAACTCCAAAAGGCCAGGGGCTCCAAACCACACCTTTTTCTGCTGCCAAAAAACTATCTGAAAATGAACACAGCACCTACAAGTTAACTCACTGCTCGATGGTTTCTAAGCAACAACGCTGGACCCCGAGGCTTCCTTCCCAAGGGACTGTCAACCTCAGTTGCCAGGTCAAGAGTGCCAATCGTTGTCATGAGAAGACATAGGGCCACCTCATCTCCAGAAATAAGCAGCAAGGAGCATCCAATATGTAGCTGCCATAGGAAAGGACAGGATGTTATGACTAGAAGCTTCCTCGGTAGATTGATCTGTTTTAGTTGATTTGCAGGAAGATGACCAAGTGAAGTGCTAAGTGATGATGCACTAGCTTATGTGATGTGTCACCCCCTTGTCTCCCAGGAGAGCTTTAAAGCTTCTTTTTTTGGGGATGGACCCGGGAAGGTAGCAATAGGTTGCTGGCTCCAGGATATGGCAAATACCTACTCAGACAATGTCAGTGGCCATGCAATGACTGGAGGACATAGCTAATCAATTAAAGCACTCTTTCCCACCAGCATGGGCAAGATTTCAAGATTTCAGAATCTCTTTCTACCTGTGCCATGGAAATTCCTGTCATCCACGAAATAAATTACTTTCTGTTGTGCGTAGAATGTGGGCGGGTAGACAAAGTCAGAATGTTAGCCAGTGATACATTTTTGCAAAATTTATGGTCCTCTCAGATTGAATGGTATAATCTGACACATAGCACAACAAAATTATATAATCTGATATGAATCAAAATGAGTACTCAGAGAGGCACAAAAATACCTGAACTTAATTCAGCCAAGCCTTCTCCAAGCCCTGGTGTCCTGCCCTATCAGTCTTTGAGGACACAAGAGCAGCAACATGACAGTGGGACACTTCCTAAAAGGACAAGAAAGTAAAATATGGAACATGATGCATCTTCTTGCCTCATCTTTTTACAACTAAATTTTCAAAATCATTCATAGAGACAATTTTTAGTTGTCTAGATGTTCTTCACCTAAAGAGAACTGAGTTTTCCTCCTGCTTGGACATTAGTGGGAAAAAGGTGAATCAGAAGGAAAAGAAATCCTAATTTAGGAAGGTTAGCATACAACAGACACTTCCATGGAATTCCTTAATTAGCCACATGAATTTTTAGATAATTAGATGCTTGATACACTCTATTCATCAACTCTTTGAATACTTCCCATACCAAGGCAAAGGGGAGCATTTTAATGTATCCAGGCACACCCACCATAGGAAATACCTCACAGCCATTAAAAAGATGAAGTAGAGATGTGTACACACCAACATAGAAAGAGCTGGAGGTGCACTATAGAAAACAAGTAGCTGCTGCATGCCAAGAGATGCATGTAATCATCCCCTTTAAATTAACAACATGGACATACATGGGAAGGGGGAGTCTACAGGCAGTCACCAATCAGTGGCTATGCCAGCTCTGGGGAGGAGAGACAAGGCAGGTGAGGGCAGATAAGTGCAGGTGAGCCAGAGCCAGCCCACCTGAGTCTCTACATTTTGGTATTGTTGGAATACTGGGGGTGCCCAAAATATGTATACACATTTTAAGAGATGTTGTCTATGTATTAACTAAAATTAATACACTAATGGTAACCACTTTGAGCACTTCTTATGATTGCAGAAGTCAAATGTGAATTGTATTCATCTTTTGTTACTAGTATACATTGAGAATAACAATTTTAACAGTTTTTCCTTTCTTAAAATCGCATACAGTTTTTTTGGCACCTTCTATATTTTTCTCTAAAAAGCAGAAGTGCATCAGAGGGAGGTGGGGAGAATATGCACTCCTTTTCTTAAGCCATACCTGTCACTCCAAGGAGAAGACCTCACCTGGATGCCCAGGAATGTGTGCCTTAGAGCAGGGGTCTCCAATCCCAGGACCATGGGCCAGTACGGGTTCACGGCTGGTTAGGAACTGGTCACAGAGCAGAAGGTGAGCAGTGGGCCAGCAAGCGATGCCTCATCTTTATTTAAAGCCACTCCTCATCACTTCCATTACAGCCGAGCTCCATTTTCTGTCAGATCAGTGGCAGCATTCAATTCTTATAGGAGTGCAAGTACTATTGTGAACTGTGCATGTGAGGGATCTAGGTTGTGCGCTCCTTATGAGAATCTAATGCTTGATGATATGAGATGGAGCAGAGGTGGTACAGTGCCTGGGGAGTAGCTGCACATACAGATGAACAGTTGCATGGGCTGGTCTCAAACCCCAGGGCTCAGGCAATCCTCTCACCTTGGCCTCCCAAAGTGCTGGCATTACAGGCTGAGCCACTGCGCCCAGCCATTGGTGGTAGGTTTTAAGTCAGAATCTGAAATTTATTTTAGTCCACCTGTGACCTGCCCATTATTTTATCTACTGCTTCCATCTGTGCCTCTTTTTTATGGTGAGTTGTACAATTATTTTATTATATATTGCAATATAATAATAATAGAAATAAAGTGCACAATGCATGTCAAGTGCTTGAATCATCCCAAAACCATCTCCTCACCCTAGTCCATGGAAAAACTGTCTTTCATGAAACTGGTCCCTGATGCCAAAAAGGTTGGGGATCACTGCTTTAGAGGATATGGTGCTGGTGAAATGGGGTCATCTGGGGTGATTGGCAGAAGCCAAGGAGTGAAAGAGGCAGGTGGGCCAGGCTTAACCTCGGGAAAGGGTAAGGATGCCTCCTGAACCTTCGGTCAGGTTGGGGAGCTCTGGCAGGATGCCCTCACTCTTGGGTTTGTTGTCTTTTCCAGGCTGTTTACTGGGCAAACCAGCAGGATCCCCTTGTTTCCTGAGACACAAGAAGAGGACCGAATAGCCACAGCCCTTGCTTCCCATGGCCTGGATGATGGTGCCTGGGGGTGAGCTGGCCAGGACTGCCCAGGGGGTAGGACTCAGGCTGAGCCCCCAACTCTTGGGAAAGGGCAGGAGCCTCACAGGTGCCCAGCTTCTCTCTTAAAACATTTTGAGGTTTTTTTTTCCTCAGTGTTTAGAGAAGGGCATCAAAAAGAAGTTGGTCTGTGTCAGAGACGTGAGAATACTCCCGCAGATGCATTCTCGGTCAGCAGAGGGAGAGTGCAGGATGGCAGTGAGGGACAGGCCTGGGCTGCAGCTGAACTGAGAGTCAGACTCAGGCTGAAGGTGACCACCTGTCCAAGGTTACCTTGTCAGGTTCGAGTCAGAGATTCCGAGCCAAGGTCTCAGTGGGTCCATTCTGGGAAGCAGGTTGCTAGTGCATCTTGGGACCACTGAGATATCCGTGGAGTAAACTTTCACTTCATCCTGAGAGGGATTCTGAGCTAAGGGACCCCTTTTCATCAGTCTTCCGGAGGATGGAGCACTTCAGTGTTGTTGTTGAGAGAGCAAGACCACAGCCCCATAGGATCAAGCACTCCTTTTCCCCAAATGTCTGAATGTGTGACCTACTGTGCTTCAAGATGCTGTTTTGTTCCTTGGTCTAAGTGTTGCCTCACTGAGGATTGGGCCAAGCTGGCAGTGGAGAAGCTGCATGAAAGAAGGGCTTGTGAGAGCACCCACAATTGGAGGGTGGGAAGGGAAGCTTGAGAGGAAAAAAGATGGAATCCCAAAAGTAAACTTGCATTTTATGTTGACCTTCCCCAGGTTCACTGAGGTCCCAATTGCCCCGGGTCAGGGAAAGAACGTCCCTAAGGGGAGAGATGACCCCATGGTCCACCATCTTGTGGCACAGAATGAGACCCTCCTTACAGACAGAGGGGAGAGCAGGTTAGGATCCCAAAGGGCAAGGATTTCCTTTGGGAAAGGTTAGGGTCAGATTGAGGTACAATGTTCTACCAGTGCTCATTCTGGAAAGGCGATCATTCTCCATGTCGCGGTTCTGTTTTCCCCAAGACTTTTTCAGGGTATATCTTCATGAGATTAATAGAGCAAGCTCAGATGTCTACTCTTGGACAAAGCCACACAATATTAGGGGAAGTCAGTGTACAGGGCAGTATGAGACTAAACCATTAATCCTAAGTAAAATGGCAAGCCGAGTAACAAGGCATCATCCATCCAGGTCAGGAAAAAAGTTTTCACTTTCTCCTTGGTATAACAAAAATAATCTACCTGTTGGGTGGTGCAATTATCCAGGGAAATGGTCATGCCCTTGTTCATGCAAAGAGAGACTGATCCTGAGAGCCCCGGAGACTAGAAACATCACAAAAGGCAAAGCAGACACACAGTTCTGTAAGGGGTGAGGAAATAGCAAGATGAATTCATGCATTTACAGAGGAGAAGAAAGGATCTGGGAGAAAAAGACTGGAAAGAGAGATTGTACAGAGAGCCAGGGAACATACAGGGAAATATTCAAACCTCAGTAGCGAGCAGTGAGCTGCATGTTCACTCAACACTCCATCCAAAGTTCTTACATCCTCAAGCCACAACCACATTTAAACCCATCTGGTCTGCCAAGCTGCATCAGGGCAGACTCTGCTCCAGAGATGTCTGCAACTTCCTGTTTCTGGTGACGCTGAAAATGCCCTCGCAGTAGATTTTCTGGTAGTTTCAACACAATGCTGATATTCTTCCTTGGAAATAAATGCCAAACAACACTAAGCTGTAGCCACTTACTGGAATTTTAGCAGGTGTTTAACTTGTGGATAAAACTGCCTGTTTTCCAAGAGTCACGTGACATTTAAGACCTTGTGGGGATTTACAAAGTTTATAAAGGACCAAAATGTGACCTCTCTCCAGCCATATAAGGCAGATAGAGGAAAGATGCCACGTTCTAACAATAAAAGGCTGGAGAGAAGTCTCAGCTCTACTGGGCAAGATGAGGTATGTAACACTGACATTATAAGCTGATAGGTTTGGTTAACATATTAAAGACTTTTCTGACTGAATTCTTTTGATAACATTTGCTAAGTGCAAAATAACTTTTCCTTGAAGTATTTTTTCCATAAAAATGGTTAGTTGGACAAGTACCACAGGACATGATGCCACCAGTCTGCACTTGCGGAAATAATGTGGTCATCAAGTCCAGGCTCTCACGTTAGGCTCTAGCAGTGGGGCCAGCCCTGAGAGGTGGGCCTTCCATTCTAAGGATGGAAGCTCTAATTAAATGTTCCCTATAGGCTATGCAGGTCCCAATGGTAAAGAGTGTCCCAGGATATGCACAGACAGAATATCTGAAGACCCTGATGTCCTGAGGCTGTCTCCAGTTCCATAGCCCCAAGGAAAGGCTCTCCTGAAGGAAGCCCACCCGTCTTGAAGCAGTAAAACCAACACATTCAGAGTGTGTCTCCATTCCAAGGAGCACCATACGTGCATGAACTGGTTCAGATGGAGAAGGACCTTAGCCCTGAGGGCCACCCAGATGTCATGCAGACCCACAAAGTCAGGGTGCTGGTTTTGCAAACTCTGTCACCCCAGATGAGGGCCCATGCACCAGCTGGTGGCCTGCCCACACGGGGCCTCACATGGAGACCAAAATGCCAGCCCAGCATGGGATCGATGGGCAGAGCCACAGGATTGTCATGGCACACCTGCAGAGTCATGGTAACTGAGCGGGAAAGAAGAGGAAACACCTGAGGTCCAGCCAGGAGGGACAGAGCAAGGGAGGAGAGGGTGCCGGTAGGAAAACCAGGCCGCTGCCCTCCCAAGCCCCCCACATCAGTGGTCTTCTCCTGAGACTCTGCCTTTGCTTTTCCTGTCTGAGCCATGCCAGGATAGGGATAACAGCCAACCCAGTCCCCGATTTGTGACACTGGACCACTGATTCTCACTCTGGATGAGCAAACCAAACCAATCCACAAGGAAGCTCCCAGATAAATTCTTACTGAGATCTTCTTGGCAAAAGGAGCCACTATTTATGTCATCAAACCATCTCTATGCTTTGTGACACTTGTGTCAGGATTATTTGCTTGTCAGATTCCCTGTGTCTACCCCACTGATTAGGGCCCCTAGGTTGAAGGACCACGTCAGCACCACCCCGGTGAGGCAGAGACCAGAACTGAGCTCCAAGTACTGACGGGGATTCCCCATAGTGTACAACTACCAGCAGCCCACACCTCTCCCAAGGCTGCCACAAGGGGACTTGGGATCTGCCTAATCAAGGTCACTAGAATAGAAAGAGGTCACAAATGTGAAAATTAGGCAAGGTTTGAAGTCTTCTCCAGACACTGTATTTTCACTCTAGCAGATCAACACCACCTGATGCTGTTTAAATGGGATTTTTTTTTCCTGTTTTGCAGCTTGTCAGAGAAGTTATTTGCTCTTACTCTTAATTTATTTTACATATTTCAACCTGTTTCTGTGAATGTGCAGAAGCCTCTAAACTTGTGAAGTTAACAATGACCACATTTTAAATAATTCTCATATAATCTAGTGATTTTAAGAAGGGAAAGGGGCTGGGCATGGTGGCTAACACTTGTAATTTCAGCACTTTGGGAGGCCAAGGTGGAAGGATTGCTTGAGACCAGGAGTTCAAATCAGTGAAACCCATTTCTACAAAAAATAAAAAATTAGCCAGGTGTGGTGACACACACCTGTAGTCTCTGTTACGTAAGAGACTGAGATGGAAGGTTTGCTTAAGCCCAGGAGTTGGGGCTGCAGTGAGCTACTATTGTGCCGCTGTATTCCAACCTAGGCCACAGAGCCAGATCCTGTTGTGAATCAAGAAAGAAAAGAAGAAAGGAAGGAAGGAAGAGGAAGGAACGGGGGAGGGAGGGAGGAGGAGGGAAAGAGAAAGAAAGAAAGGAAAGAAAGAAGAAAGAAGGGAAGAAAGGAAGGGGAAAAAGAGATCACCAGAAGTCTTCACAAAAGATTTTTTTTTAGCTCTTCCAATGACAATTATTTTCCGCATTTTAACAAAATACAACCTATCTTTGGCCATTGAATTTGTTTTCAAGTTGATGATTGTATTTCTGCCAGTCTTGATCATTACTGTTTCATTATGGCTTTAGCTAATATTTTCTTGAACTAAAAACAAGTGATAAAATGGGAAAATGTGATTTGGGCCCCGCAGCACATATGCACTCACATCAACATACACACACACACAAACTCAGATTCACATACACTCATACTCAGACACTACACACACTCATGCACATACAACATTCATACATGTACACATTTGGAAAAGGCCGTTTCAAACGGGATAACAAAGATATCTCAGATCAGAAATCGTTTGCATTGCCTCATTGAAAAATGTAATCTTGACCAAAAATAAATAATCCTCCCAACTCTTTAAAAATAACTGACATGCCCACGCAACAGAATAAGTTTTCACTTTTTTAAGTCTCTGATTTAGAATATTTGCCCAGATATCCTCCTCTACTTTCCCAGGCTTTCTGTAACCCCCTTGCCTTTGCATCCCTCACCAGGTTTGACTCTGTCAAATATCTGGTTTTCTTTTCTTATCCCAGGTCCTCAAACTGAGAAAGTAACTGTGTAGTTCATACATCTACTTCATGAAAAACAATGACCTCTGAATTGAGAAGAGTTATTGGAAATTGCTTTGGAAAACAATACTAAGTGAGGCATGGCAGTGTAGTAGAGAATGGCATGTACTCGGCCAGGACAGCTTAGAGTGAATCCTGATGCTGCCATTGCCCAAGAAAACGACATTTTCAAAAAGGGATCCAGTATCAGGGAAGGCTTGACAGAGAAGGTAACCTTGCAACCTTGTTTTGAAGCTCTCATAAAAAAGGAAAAATACATAGAGGGCTTATTTTAAAAGGCAGAAAACAGTGTAAGCTCTTCAAGATATAATTCAGAATGGCCAAACAACAATATGCAAAAGATAGATGAAGATGTGCCAAAAAAAAGAAAAAAGCCTTCTGGGATACTACAATAAACAGAGGATCCATGTTATAAGCAAAAAATTTAAATGAGTACGTTTGTGTTTGAAGTAACAACTGGTGTCTTAAACAATTAGATAGTCAAATAGATTTTCAAAAACCTATGCTTAACCTTACAAGGAAGAAAAAATCAAAAAGGGAAAAATATTTGCTGCCTATATCAAAAATTACTAGTAGCCTTAAAAACTGAAGAGTTTCTTAAAGAAGAATAAAGAGTAAGAACCTTACAGAAAAATGAGAGAGATATGAACAGACATTATACAAAAAAGAATTGCAAATGACTTCTGAATATATGAAATATGCTTGACTATGTTGATAATAAGAGGAAAGCTAATTCCAAGTATACTGGGTTACCAGTTCTCACCTATTAGATTTGAAAAAAGATCCAAACAATTAATGACAAGGAGGCAAGACTAAGTAAAGCTTTTGAACCTATAGCTAGTGAAAAATGCAAAGTGGCCCAGACCCTATGGAGGAGAATTTAACTAAATCACAACTTCATTTACCCTTTGACTTTACAATGCCACTTCTAGAAATATACTGGCAAAGACCTGGAAAGACATGGACAGCATTACTTATGGTAGTACTACTTTACAAAAGGAAAGAATTAGAAACAACCCAAATGTGTATCAGTAGGGGGACTAGTTACATAAATTTCACACATTCACTTAATGAAGTACCATGCTTAAATAATTGAGGATGTTTGCTTCAAGACAGAATGTCAAACAAGGTAAAGAAAACTATCACTCCCACCAAAGTAATAAGAAAAGATGATAAACTTCTAAAATATCGTATTTTACGTAGACTCATCAGAGATCTGTATATGCAAATAAGTCTAAATTTACTAAATTCCAGAAGGGTTATAAGCCTTCTCTAGGTTAAAAAAACGAAACAAAGCCAATGACCACTTTCTTCCCTAAGAGCAATTACAGAGTATAAGGCGAGCAATTTTGCTATTGTAAGGAGACTTAATAAGATGGCATGCTATATAAGAATCTATAGGGCCCCCAGACATGCTAATCTCATCTGTCCTGCCAAATCTCCCACTTGAGAAGAAGGAGGTGGGAAGAGAGAGAGAGGTGAAGGACAGAGAAGGAAAGAAAGAGGAGGAGGGAGAGGGAGTAGGAGAGGGAGACAGATATCCATTGCTTTCAGGTTTTAGATCCAAATCTTCTACAACAGAGAAAAACCTGGTGTTCCCCACAAGATATTTGAAATCAGAATGAATTGCAACTAACTAAGCTGCAAACCACCCATGGTCAGCTTGACTCCTGATTATACCAAAGTGGTTAGTTCCTCACTCTAGCTGCCAGACAAAGGAAAGGGAATATACCCTCTCTTTTGTTCACTTTTCATAAGAAAAGTGAAGTATGCAATCAAAAAGTATAAGATATACGAAGAAACAAGAAAATAAGACCCCTAATAAAGAAATAAAGCAAGTAATAGAAGCAAACTGAAAGATGACACAGATTTTGGAATTAACAGACAAGGAATCTGAAATAACTGTTACAAACATACTAAAGTATTCAACAAAAATATGAAAATGGATTTAAAAATACAAAATTTCAGCAAAGAAGTGAAAAAACTATTTTAAAAAGATCCTAACAGAAATTTTAGAATGAAGAAATATAGCTACAATTAAGAATACACTCATTTGGTTTAACAGAAAGCAGAATAAAACAAAAATTTGTCAAATGTCTGGTTTCCTTTTCTTATCCTAGGTCTTCAAACTGAGAAACTAACTGAAGTAACTGTGTAGTTTATACATTTGAACTATGGTTTAATCGAAGACTGAATAAAACTAAAACTTTTTGAGTGAACTAAAAAACAAGTTAATAGAAAGTATTCACATTGAAGCACAGAAAATAGTTTAAAAAGTCAGAGATATACAGAAAATACAAGACTGTCTAATATAACAGTCTAGATGTAATTAAATTCTCAGACAGGAAGAGCGATAATAGAGCAAAAGAAATATTTGAAGGTAATAAGTGATAATTTTTCAAAGTTGTTCAAAATCGTCAACCCAGAAGATCTATTCCAAAGTATGTCTTAGTCAAACTTTAAAATAAAGAGTAAATGATAAAAGTACCTGGAGAAAGGAAACATTATATTCAGAGTGACAACAATAAGAAAGGCAGGTAACTTTTCCTCAAAAGCAAAAGAAGTTGGAATAAAGACAATAATTTTTTTTTAAGTTCAGAAAAAGGAAAGAAAAATATTTCTAACTCTAAATTTTACAGTTAGCAAAAATATTCTTTAGAAATAAAGATGCAATGAAGTCATTCTCAGAAAATAATGGAAACTGAGAGAATCAGCAGCAGCGGTCTACAACAAAAGAAATACTAAAGGAAAATCTTCAGGCCAATGCAAAATGATCAAAGATAGAAATACATCTGCAGGGAGGAAAGAAGGGTACCAGAGTGAATAAATATGTTTAGATATGGTAAAGATAAAATTCAAAAAACATAAGACTATTGATTCGGTAAAGAAAAGTAATAACATTGTGCTGTGTGTTTTATAACATATATGTAAGTTAAATGCGTTATAACCATATCACAAAAAGTGGAGTCCATGGTAAGTCAAATTATAAGATTATGATGTCCTAGAGTTCTTTTGTTTGAGAAGCAGTATATTACTAACTATATAATACTCTGAGAAGAGTTTAAAGGGCAATTGTAATCTCCAAAGTAAACAACAAAAGCAATAAAAAGACAAATAGCTAAACAATAGAAGTTATAAAGTATAATATTGAAAGGTACTTAGTAAACCCAAAAGATGGTAGAAAAATACAAACAGGACAAAAATTCAATAGGACAAATAAAAAATAAATAGCAAGATGGTAGGCTTAAACTCAATCATATGAATAATTGTATTCAATGAAAATTGACTAAACACTCCAATTAATTTGACAAAGATTATCAGACCAAGTTTAAAAATAAAAATAAAGGTAAGACCCAACTATATGTTACTTATAAATAACAAACCTTAAATATAAACACACTATTAGGTTAAAATTAAGAGGTAAAGACACCAAATCAACACTAATTATAAGGAAGTTGCAGGGGCTAAATTAATATCAGATAAAGTAGATGCCAAGAAAAGGACTATTACTAAAGATTTTTAAGAAGACATTCATTTTTTGAGAAGAATCCACTTATCAAGAAGACAAATCATACTAAATCCATAGGTGACTATTTACAGAGCTTAAAAATACATGAAACAAAAATAGAAAGAACTGAAAAGTAAAATAGACAAATCCATAGTTGTAATTGGAAATTATAATATTCTTCTCTCCATAATTAACTGATTGACATTCCTTCCTTCAAGAAGACCTAATCCCCCTCCCCTGAAGTGTGGACTAGTCTTTTTTTTTATTTTTTATTTTTTATTTTTTTTGAGTTGGAGTCTCACTCTGTTGCCCAGACTGGAGTGCAGTGGCCGCTCCCAGCCACTGCAGCCTCAACCTGCTGGGCTCCAGTGATCCTTCTGCCTCAGCCTTCCAAGTAGCTGGAACTACAGGTGCGCGCTACCACGTCCGGCTAATTTTTGCTTTATTGTAGAGATGAGATCTTGCCAAGTGGCCCAGGCAGGTCTCAAACCTGCAGGCTCAGGCAATCCACTCACCTCGGCCTCCCAAAGCGCTGGGATTACAGGCTGAGCCACTGAGCCCAGCTGGACTAGTCTTAGTGACTTGCTTTTAATGAATACAATAGTGAAAGTGATAGTTTGTGACTCGAGACTATGTCATAAAAGTCACTGATATTTCTAATTTGTGTTTTTTCTTTTTCTCTTGATCAATCGAACTAAGACTTTATCAGTTCTTTTTTTTTTTTTTTTGAGAACTGGGTTTTGGTTGCAATGGTTTATAAAATGGAATTTTTTTTTTACATAATTGTAGATTCACATGAAATTTCTAAGAAATAACGCAGAGGGATTGCATGTACCTTTTAGTCAATTTCCCCCAAAAGTAACATTTTGCAAAATTATAGTTTAATATTACAACCAAAATCTTTTTGACTCTTCATTATTATTATTTTATTTCATTTTAATTTATCTTATTTTAGAGTTGTGGGGTATAAGCTGGCCCTCTCTCCTTTGAGAGTGGACAAGGTACTCAGCGTGTTGCCACATGCCCCCCTCCTTTCTCCCTCTCTCCCTTCCCTAGAGTGACCAGTGTCTGCTGAACCCGCCCTTGTGCTTGTGTGATCAGTGATTAGGGTCCACTTTTGAGTGAGAACATGTGGTATTCAGTACTTTGTTTCTGTGGTAGTTTATTTAGTATTATGGTCTCCAGCTGTATCCATGTTGCTGTGAAGGTCAAGATAGTGTTCTTCTTTATGGTCACAAAGTATTCCAGCATGCATATGTACCACATTTTCTTTATCCAGTCCACTTTTGATGGGCATCGGTTGGACTGGTTGGTTCATATTTTTGCTATTGTGAATAGTGCTGCAGTGAATATGTATGTGCAGATGTCTTTTTGGTAGAGTGATTTATGTTCCTCTGGGTATATTCCCAGAAGAGGGACAGTTGGAAAGTATGGAAACTCAATTTTTAGTTCTTTGAGAAATCACCACATCACTTTTCACAAAGGTTGAACTAGCTTACATTTCTACCAACAGTGTTAAAGTATTCCCTTTTCTTTTCAGCTGTGTCAGCACCTTTGACTTTTTAATGATAGCCATCCTTACTGGTGTTTGTGGTATCTCATAGTAGTTTGGATTTGCATTTCTCTGATAATTAATGAGGCTGGGCATTTTTCACGTGTCTGTTGGCTGCTTGTATGTCTTTCTTTGAAAAGTGTCTCTCTATGTCCTATGCCCTCTTTTTATGGGGCTGTTTGATTTTTCCTTTCAGTTCGCTTGTGTTCCTTGTAGATACTGGATGTTAGGCCTTTGTCAGATGCACAGTTTGGAATATTTTTTATTGTTCTGTGAATTGAGTCTTTGTTCTCTTGATGGTTTCTTATGCTGTGCAAAAACATTTCCATTTGATAAGCTCCCACCTGTCAATCTCAGCTTTTGTTGCATTTGCTTTTGAGGACTTGACCATGAATTCGTTGCCTATCCTGATGTCCCCGAGAGTGTTCCCTAAGTTTTCTTCTAAGATTCTTATAGTTTAAGGTTTCACATGTAAGTCCATGATTCATTTTGAGTTCATTTATGTAATACGGTGATAAGTAGGGGGTCTAGCTTCATTCTAGAAGTTTGTGGCTAGTCAGTTTTCTCAGCACCATTTGCTAAATATGGTTTCCTTTTTCCCAATGTTTGTTATTGATGTTTTTAAAAAAAAATAAATTGGTTGAGGGACCCTAGTTTTTTGTTTGTTTTGTTTCATTTTGCTTTTTTCTGGATTCTCTTTCCTGTTTTATTGGTCTGAGTGTCTATTCTTGCACCAATACCATGCTGTCTTCATTACTGTAGCCTTGTAATAAAGTTTGAAGTCTGATGCCTCTAGCTTTGTCCCTTTTACTGAGGATTGCTTTAGCTATTCATGCTCTTTTTTGTTTTCACATGAATTTCTGTATTGTCTTTTCTAGGTCTGTGAAAAACAATGTTGGCAATTTGATAGGGACGGCATTGAATTCACAGATTGCCGTGGGTAGAATGGACATCTTGATGATATTGGTTCTTCTAATCCATGAGCATAGAATGCTTTCCATTTGTTTGTATCATCCTTGATTTCTTTGAGCAGTGTTTTGTTGTTCTCATTGTAAGGGTCTTTTACTTCTTTGGTTAGGTGAATGCCAAGGTATTTCATTTTGTGTGTGTATGTGTGGCCATTACAACCAAAATATTGACATGAATTCAACAACTGTATTCTTCCAGTTTTACTTGTAATGTCTAGTGTGTCTGTGCATGCATGTTTAGTTCTATAAAAAATTGAATCACACGTGTAAATTTGCGCATTCATCACTACAGGCAAAACACAACAATTTCATCACCACAAGGATCCCTCCTGCTGCCTTTTTACAGACACGCCCTCCCCGCCCATACCTAGTCTCTAGCCCTGGAAGCCACTATTATGCTATGCATTTCTAAAATATTGCTGTTTCAAAAGTGTTATGTAAGTGGAATCATACTGTATGTCAAATTTTGGAGGCTCTGCGTTCTTTTTAAATCTTTTATTTTAGTATTGGTCACCTCTTTGGCTTTAGCACATTGGTACCAGCTTACTTTTATGGGCTGTGGTTTGAATGAGAATTCAATTTCCCAAGTCTTTATGGTTTTATTTTTGTTTGCTGAGTGTTCTGCTACTGGAGATCCTGCTGATCCTCGCCGATTTTAAAAGACTGGATGGGGCTCTCCAGTGGGCCATGGGGAAAGAGAGTTTCAGGCCAGTTGGGACAAGAGGACAAGCAGGACTGTACTGCTAGTGGTCATTGGGTCCCAATTGTCAATGGCTGCCTGTCCTAATGTCTCTCAGGCAGGTTGTAACTAAGTTGTTTTTATTCATAGGGCATTCTGACTAATAAATTAAGAAGATAGAATTTGGAATTGGTTGCTTATTTCAACGTCTATAAGGGTATCTCCTGCATTTTCTAAGATTCTTATAGTTTGAGGTTTTATCTTCAGATCTTTGATCCATTTAGAATTGATTTTTGGGTATGGTGATAGGTAGGGGTCCTGTTTCAATCTTCTGCGTGTGATCAGCTAGTTTTCCCAGCACCATTTACTGAATAGGTTCGCCTCTCTCCAGTAGTTGTTGTTTGAGGCTTTGTCGAAGATGAGTTGGTTAAAAAATTGAGGTTTTGCTTCCAGAATCTCTATCCATTGGTCTATATGCCTGTTCTTGTAC